>ML793351.1:279515-301539 GCA_009831015.1 Picea engelmannii | reverse complement strand
ATGTGTGAGTGTGAGAGGGGGGGAAGAGAAATAAATAGAGGGGGTATGGAAAAGGAGTGTTTGAGTGTGTGAGAGGGAGGGAGAGGGAGACAAAGAGAGTGAGTAAAGAGAGAGTGAGAGGAATGGGGGGGAGAAAGTGGGGAGGGGTAGATGTGTGAGAGAGAGAGAGAGTGGAGAGATAGTGAGAGGGAGGGGGAGAGAGAGAGGTAGGGAGGAGGGGATGGAGAGAGAGTGAGACTGATTGTGAGATGAAAGGGGGAGATAGAGGGAAAGGAGGGTAGATAGATATAAAGAGAGAAATGGGGGGATGGTAGAGGAGAGAGAGAAAGAGGTGGTAGATGTAGGAGAGAAAGAGAGGAGAGATAGTGGGATGGAGGGTGAGAGATAGAGGGATGAGGTGGGTAGAGAGAGAATGTGTGAGTGTGAGAGGGGAGGGAAGATCAAAAAAGAGAGGGGGGTTGAACAAGGACAGGGTGGAGAGAGTGATATTGATTGTGAGTGGAGAGAAAGTGAGATGGAGGGAGGAGGGGCTGGAGAGAGAGTGAGACTGATTGTGGGAGGAAGGGGGGGGATATAGGCAAGGGGGGTAGAGAGATATGCATATATTAGTGGGGGATAAAAAGTGTGTGTGCCAAAATGTGGGAGGAAGAGAGAGGTAAGCAAAGAGGGGAGTAGAGAGAGGTAGACAAATGATGGAGGTAGAGAGTGAGTATGTTAAAGTGTGGGAGGGAGAGATAGGAAGACATAGAGGGGGGATATAAAATGTGTGTGTGAAAGTGTGGGAGGGAGAAAACAAAAGACAGAGAGGGTGGATAGAAATTATTTGTGATAGAGTGTGGGAGGGAGAGAGAAGAAGACAAAGAGGGGAGGTAGAGAGTGATTTTTGTAGAGTGTGGGAGGGAGATAGGGGAAGACATATAGTGGCTGTAGAAAGTGTGTGTGGGAGGGAGAGAGATCAAGGAATAGTAAGGAAATAGAGAGTGTGAGAGGGGGGGAGAGAAAGGCATAGTAAGGAAATAGAGAGTGTGAGAGGGAGAGAGAGGAAAATCAAGAGGGGGGTAGAGAGATAGGTAAATGTAGGAGAGAGGGGTATATGTAGGAGTGATAGAGGAGAGATAGTGGCATGGGGRGAGAAAGAGGGATGATKGGGGGAGAGAGAGTGCATGAGAGTGTGATAGGGGGAGAGAGAAATACAAAGAGGAGCGCACACAAGTTATTGCATTGTGTGCACACTTATTTGAATTAAAAAAAATTGGATGGGATTGACAAGGTATATGTTGACTTGGTTGGMTCAGACTTAGGTTCGAGATGACAAACCTAGTGGTTCGKTCTGTAAATTCATAAAAACCTCCATTTTTGGGAACACCCCTCTATACCTYTGTCTTTGAAGTTATTTTTCTACAGGCTAAACAATTGAATTGTTGACRAAATTATAGACAAATATCGAGTCAGTTATGCATATTTCAAATACATAATTTAAAAAAAAAAATATTATTGTTGACTATTTTTAATCTATTTTTGTCTTTGTTGCTACCTAAAATACTTTGTTTTCCCTAAAGGCACTAATCTAAGACTTTCTATTGAGTGATTGAAAAAAACCACTATCAAAACCTACACCTTAATCTATCTAATAACCACTCCTAACCTTATAATATCCTAATATACTAACTTAGTTTTTTTTGTTACTAAAGTAAGATACAACCATTTTTTGCAACACTAAAAGCATCTAAAAGCACATGAAAAAGTTGATTAATGCACCGCCTTACTTTCTTCTGACAAATGCTAGTATTTTGAAGTTGATAAGCAATTATTCTTGGTCATTTTGAAGCCATTTTAAAGAACTTATTGTGAATCTATTGACTTATAAACATTGTTGCTAAAAATTTATGTTTGCTTCACTATATATTAGCCATTTCTTTTATTGATATAGTCCATGGTTTTATGAAGTACTAAGAGCAAGTTGTACTTGCGAAAGATATATTTTCTTGTTGATTTGTTTTGAGTAGGTACATCTTGATACTTCACTACTTCATTGGTTAAAACCCCAAGACTTTCTAATCAGTGTGACTTGTGAGAGGGGACATTTTCATAGAAATCTTAACCTTGCCTTCTCAAAACCCTAGGTCACTGGGGATGTCTCCCCTGGGCCATCAACCCCAAATAGAAAGAGGCATCGTATTGAGGTGACAGTGATATGATAACCTATGTTATGCCAATTTTCCTTTCTTAAACCTTATCCTTTGGATCAAAGTACAAATTGTGCGATAACATTTTGGCGCCGTTGTCGAGGAACACTGAGTCAATTCTCCTGAAAGACGACACTTTTTGGTAAGACTTTCCTCAAAATCCTTTTACTTGACAAAGATTACCTGGCGACTCCATTGAGGATGATCTCCTCATCCATTTGATAGTTTCAAGAAAATTATCTGGCAACTCCACTAAAATTTTCCATGGTTCCACCTTACTATCAATTCTGCGATATTTACAAGTTATGGGATCATGGCGCCATGGGAAAAAATGTAACTGACTATTTATTTCAAAAGTTTTCAAGGATACCCAAAATATTTTGATACAAAATGGTAAAGCAACTCTCCAAGGTTTGGAGGCCTCCCGATTACTCACATTGTACAATTCTTGAAGTATATAAGCAAGATAGAGCTGGGAGGGGAGGATGTTCTGATAAAATTATTCATACTTTCTCTGCCATCCTTTTTGAAAGATTGGTTTAAGAATTATTGAAAAGATAGGGGTATATCATCTTTCATAGACCTCATCAGTAGGTTTATTGAATTTTCCAAACCACGATGCCAAACATATGAATATTCCCTTCAAAATCTCACAATATCATTAGAGGACGAAGGATTCAACACCAATATTGTAGAAGATATCAGGGATGTATACCATACTCAAGAACCCTCTGATATAGAAGAAGATATTTACGAAGAAAATTTTCAACCCCTTGAAGAGGAGCAGGGTTTCTCCCATGATTCGATAGAATGCAGTAAAGATTTAAATTATGAGAAAGAAGCACTAGTGACCGCTCCTCCATCCAATGAATCTCTCCAAGGTCCTATCTCCCCTACACAAGATGAAGAGAATGAGGTGATTCATTTTCCTTTCCATTTTTTTTATGAAACCTTTTTTTATGATTCAAACGGTGAAGTAAAGAAACCCTTGGAAGAGCTAGCTCCTCCATTTTCTTGATGAAGATTAAGAGATGAGTCTTGGGTATGGTGTACTGGACCCTTTTCCTTTTGATGAAGGTATCAAAATACTTGAAGCTCCTGCACATGAAAAAGTAAGAAAGCTGAGTTACTTCCCTTTCCAAATTTGTAATGATTCTCTATCTTATGATGTGGAAAGTGAAGAAGTGTCGGATGTTTTAACCTCTTCATGTTATGATGAAGATGATGAATTTGTTGATAATTTTGATGAATTCATACATGTCGGGAAGCATAAATGGGATGTGATTGAATATGATGGGGATCCCATTTACGACATCGAGAATCATTTCCAAAAGTTTCCTTTACAACTATCATATGACATTACTAAATTTGACAATTGGAAACAAGGGGATGGTATGATTACAAACCTTTTTCAGACACCCAACGATGACCTAGTGTTATATTCTCCTAGTGATTTTCAGTCATACCTTGAATATTTCAATGATTATTCCTCTGAGAACTTGGATTTATTCCATGAAGAATATTATCAACCACCATTGTGCTCAGACCTTGATAGAAGTAAGGACATCATTTTCCTAGAGAAGGATCCTTGTGATAATTTTTTCCAGCCCCCTTCGACTACCTTATCTTGTTGTTTCATTAAAGGTGTAGTTGGGAAGTATATCCTTTGTATTAGGTTTCCTCTGAGGAAAAACCTAGAATTCAAGGGTAGGTTGAATAGCTCAAGAAGAAGTCTATCATATTAGTGTTTCAACCTTCCCTTAAGAACTTGTCAATCATCCTCTAGGTTCTTGATATTTCCTTCCTAAACCTCAGATTGTGAAGACTTCCAAGGTAGCCAACCTTCAAACTCTTTGAGTTAGTCTATTGGACCCATGAATTTTCACGATCCCTTTATGAGATGGATTGAGCGCTTTCCCAAGAGTATGACTTGGCATGATTTTGTCCCTCCCTCCCACCTCCATGAGATAGACTTTAATATTTTTGATGATACAGTGAATTCTCTAACTCATGCTATTTTTGTGCTTAAATTGTCATTGTTTTGGTTTATGATCAAGTACAGAGGCAGGTACTATGAGGCTTTTCTAGGATGGCTTCACTAGCTATTTGAGTACACCTAGCATTCAACTAACAGGTAAGTAGAGGTAAGCAAGTAGGCATTTGAATTCATTGTATATACCATCTACATTTCATGCTAGAGTAGTTGTATTTCCATTTGTATATATGCTTGTTTATTTTCATTTATTGTACCATGTATGAGCCAAGGGTGATATCACCACTGCAAATGATTACTAATAATTTTCTGTTGAGATCAAGCAGGTCATAGGTTATGCCAAAGATGGTGAGATTCTCATGTGCTCTACGGTGAGCACATGTCCCGGAGTTGGAGCCAAATGTTATCCCCTATCCTAGGGATAACTGAGGATATTATGTCTCGAGGCCCACAGGTCCTAGACATGGAATACCGAGAGCCATATTGACTTGAGACTAGACCTGGAGGGCCCATATTTATTCTTCAGTGCCTCCACATTGTCACCAGCAACAACATCCATCCCATCAGCCCGGTCCTTCAGCAGCAGTGGGTCTTTCTCCATGAGGTAATGAGTCCAGGTATTATGCTATGTGTCACTATGATTCTCAAAACATTTGAATATGCACATTTAATTATTTTTACTTCTAACATGTGATTGAACCTTATGCATTTCCCCTTGTCCACAACTGGGGGGAATGACATGATTCCCTAGTAAGTTGGTTCCCATAGGATTTGAGTTTCCACTCTGTGGGTTCATGAAATATCATCGTTCATTCCCACCATACTTACCACTTCTCATCATTTTCTCTCTCATCCATCCCATACATTGGTTCGGGCATTGGGTTTTCCAAGCTAGAAAAGAGTTGTACCTTACCTTGTGGGAAGAAGAGGCTAAAGGCCCAGAGGGTGAAATTAGTTGGCAAAAGATAAAATCCAAAATAAAAAACCCTTCATATGATTCTCCCAGGGATCCCCGATAAATCAATAAAAGGCTTCTCAGCAAGAAACAAAGGGACCCATAAAATAATAAAATCGAGACCTAGTTGGAGGATACGGGGTCTCATCATGAGCCATCCTATTAGGTCCATGGACATGTAGTGTTATGAAACTACCAGTTAGTTGGTCACCACGCCAGGGTAGTGGCTCTTGGTGGCATAGCCAAGAGAAAGGGGGTCTCATCACGAGCCAACCTTCTCATCTTCGTGACATGCTTGTGGGTAACATTGTCACCACTGGTCACCACGCTAGGGAAGTGTCCCCTAAATAGTCTCTTGAAAGAAAAAGAAATAATATAAAAAGGATAAAAGGCATTGAATGGGCTTGGAAAATTTTCCATCCATGAGAAGGTGCATCTCACCCTCTTCAGAGGCACCCACAGGTAAGCCATACATTCCCCTGTCATCACTACACCCATTTCTCAAACATCCCTTACCACCTAATCCACTTACATGGCCTGGATTTGTCTTCATCTGAAAACACCCCACGTCCAATGAGAATTATCCCAATAGGACATCCTAACGTCCCCTCCAAACCTAGCTTGTAGAATAGCATAACGTCAATGAGCACTTGTCTGGGAAAAGGGGGTTTTATACACATGTTTCAATAAATTGATTATTAGATGTGATTGACATTTCTATGATCCCTGTGACTTATGATCCCATGGAGGGAGTACTTGTTGTTGTTGTAGGGCCACACACGATGGACAGGTACACATAGGGAGATGATTAGTTCAGACCTCCATAGAGATAATATCCCACCACATGGATGTTGAGACCCCAGTCGGGTGTAGAGACAGATCAAAGGTTTGCACCAGAGAGAGAGGAGGAAGTTCCACCAAGGACACCCTAGTAGGCCTGGACCCAGACGTGGTATTGACCTTCTCACTATGATGTAGGCCTTGAAAGGCCCATGACATCACCTCTGTGACCCTTGACGTCACCCAACGTTTTGGACACTTTGGAGGCAGTTGTGTGTCAAGTAGCACGTGTGGTTTGATCCAGAGGCATTAGGAGGCCTAACGTTTTTCTCCTGGAGGCCAACATTGCACTAAAAAGGCCTAGTGTCACCCTAAAAGGGCATGACGTCACCTTTATTCTTTAATTAGGGTTTTATTTTGTCATTTAATGTAAAACTTGATATTACATGTAAACTAGCCATGTCAACCTTTTTGACCTAATTTTGGTCATTGTAACTATATAAATAAGGGATTTTCCCTTGTATTTTTTCATCATCTCTCACTCACACAAGTGTGAGGTCTGAAATTTGTGCCCTATTTAGGGTTAGATGACTGAAATTTAGTGTGCACTTGTTGAAGGAGGCTTATTTTGGACTATTTTGGCAATTTTCTTGGTGGAAGTGTTCAACTAAAGTGTTTTCTAGATGATTCTCAGTGAATGTAAGTAAGATTTATGCAATTATTATTCATTGAATGGTTATAGTTATGCTTATCTTGCATTTACATTAAGATTATGAAATTGCTAGCTTAAAACCCTAGGAGGCTAATGACATGTTATTGTCCTTTCCTTAATAGATTTCACCTACTATATTTTTCTAATAATCTGCTCCAGGTGGATATCGGTGGCCACCCACCTTTTCCAACTGGCTCAAAACATTTTTCTGGCAATTTTGGTAATTTACTATTTTTAGCAGTTTTTCACTTCTTGAGCCGTTTTGAGGCCCTAAACGATGTTTTTTGGGAAAAGTGGGAGAAATATGGAATTTCCTTCTACATTTCCCCAAAAAATAATCTCCTCGATGATACCTTTCCAACGGGTTATCATACGCCTAAAACGAAGATCGTATGAAAAAGTTACGACCTCGGGAAGTTGATGTACTAACTTACCCAAATGGGGCCCACATGACTTTTGGCGCTTCATCTCCTAGGGTTAGGTTTTTGGATGTCTAGGGTCTTTGGAATTCCTGTTTATTATAAAAAGGTCTTCATAGCCTCAATATAATCATCTTCTTGTGAATAAGCGCATTTGTCACATCTCTTCTTAGAGATAAGTCACCACCATTCCAATAAGCTTGTTTCCACTGCATTTTATAGTTTCAACTTATTTCCTTATTGAATAGAAAACCAATTTTACTATATCTCTGTTATTTTGTGTTAAGCACCTATTAATAATATGTAGTCATTTCATTCGGCTCATAAAATATGGATCAATGGTATCAAAGGGGTCTGCTCCTTGTCATCTTAATGCATGTCCCAACGAGGTCGGAGTACAAAGAGTTGGGTCTCGAGCTTGTTTCTCTTGAGGAAAAAAGCTCTCGCATACCCAAGCGACCTATCATGGCAGGAGAAAATAAAGATTACGGGAAAAGAGATCGTTTCAAACTGTTGATTGAGGAAGACCTCATGCAACAAAGGAACGAGATGATAGATAATTTCACGCAAATCCTTCGGCAGCTACCAACGGGCGACACACCTTCTTCGAGTGGAGGCACCACCCCCTTCAAGGTACAAATAAACTTTGATATTCCTATATTTGAAGGTCAGATAGACATAGATGCTATAGACAAGTGGTTGAATCTACTAGAAGGGTATTTTTCTGTCCATAACTTTTCGTATAGAGAAAATATTACTTTTAGGTTCCTCAAAGTCGTTCCCCATGTCAAAGATTGGAGGGAAACTTTCTGTGAGTAAAAGGAAATAGAGGAACCCTCATTATTTACAATCACGACCACCTTGGAATCCTCTAGGGATGCTATTAAGGAACAATACTACCCTGTCGGAAGTTATGATGACTTGTATACCAAATGGACCACAGTGTGGCAAGAAAGAGACCAAGCAGTGTCATATTTCAAAAATATATTCCATACCTTATGCACCAAGTTGGGTATCAAAGATTCAAAGTGACATATGGTGCTCAAGTATCATGGTGCTCTACATAGATACATCCAGACTGAAATGGAATTTCTAGACATCTCATCCTTGGGCGCGGCCTACTAATATGTCGTCAAAATCGAGCAGAAGCTCAAACAAAAGACAAGGCAATTTGGGCCTGGGAACCCCTCACAAAAAAAGCCAGGAAAGGGCAGCCCAACCCATAAAATAAAGGACAGAGAAAATATGGATAGTATTAAGACAACCAGTCCAAGCCGCAAGAAAATAAGGACATCAGAAATACAAAGAAAGATATCGGTAAGTGGTGTGACTTCCATAAGAGCCCTTGGCATAACACTGCTAAGTACCTCTCAAAGCAGTCATTGGTGGCTGAAGTGAAAGCCTCTGAATCAGATGTGGGTTTTGAATTAGAGCCAAAACCAAAAAGGGGAAGACAAATAATTGACGTGGAGCTTAGTTCCACCGTTGTTACCACCAAGATCCAACCTGGTGAACCAGACGAGCCAAAAGAAGGAGAGCACCTCTTCCATTCATAGATGTGGGTAAAGGGCACCATGTTGCACTTCATTATTGATAGCGGTAGCCAGAAGAACCTCATCTCAGTAGAGGTCATCAAGTGGTTGGCCCTGTCGATAACACCGCACCCACAAACCTACACCATTGGATGGCTCTGCCAAGGAAGTGATCTCCGTGTCAACCAACAATGTCGACTGTCATACGACATCAATCCATTCAAAGACGAGGTATTATGTGATGTTTATCCTCTCGAAGTTTTTGATGTTCTTTTGGGCCAACCTTATTTATGGAAACGTCATGATATGTATGATTATAGGCCTCGTAGTGTTATTATTACTTTAAACAACAAATTGTGTAGGATACCCGAGGCAGTCCCACCTAGTGTTATTTCCTTGATCTCTGTTAAGCAATGCAGGAAGGTCATCTCTCATACGAGGAAGTTTGTCTTCTTCATGATTCGCTCTCAGAATAAGTGAAAGATCACAACCACATCCAGGGTCTTTGTGGCTTACCTCTCCACATAGTAGAAGAAAGTAGATAAGTTCGTGGAAGAATACTCGGATATCTTCTCCTCACCTATCGGGGTATCTCTGCACTGCCAGTTCAAGCACCCCATTGATCTGAACCCCAACGCACCACTTCCCAATGGGCCAGTCTATCATCGCTCTCTATTAGAGAATGAGGAGATCAAGCGAAAAATCGAAGAACTTCTCCACAAGGGGCACATCCGTCCCACCTGATCACATTGCAGGAGCCCAATCATGCTGGTATAGAAGAAATATGGAACCTGGCGACTCTGCATTGACTACCGAGCTCTGAATAAAATCACAGTCAGAAACGAGTACCTGATTCCCTGAATCCACGACCTCCTTGATCAACTCACGAGGGCCAAATACTTCAGTAAGATTAATCTGAATTCTGGCTACCACGAGGTCCCAATAGAATCGACATATGTATGTAAGACCGCCTTCAAGTCAAAGGAAGACATTTTTGAATGGTTGGTCATGCCCTTTGGTTTGAAAAATGCTCTAGCCACTTTCATGAGAATGATGGACGATACCCTGTGACCATTCACCAATAATTTTGTAGTGGTGTATCTGGATGACATTCTCATTTACAACAAGACTTGGGCCGAACACTTGCATCATATTCAGCAGGTTCTTCACACCCTATGGCAACACAAGCTATACACCAACTTGGAAAAATGATCCTTCGACATGGATAGGGTCCATTACCTGGGATACATCATTGATCAACGTGGCATACATGTGGATCCATCAAATATCCAAGTCATTTGTGACTAGCCAACCCCAACCACACTCACTGAGCTTCAGAGCTTCTTGGGCCTTGCCAATTTCGATGGCAGGTTTGTGTTGGGATTCTCCCATATTAGATGGGCCCTCAGCCAAATAACCAGGGGTGGTGGTAAGGAGAAATTTGTGTGGGGTTGGTCCCAACAAAAAGAGTTTGATGATTTTAAGCAACACTTGTGCTCAGCCCCAATACTTTCACTACCAGACCTGCAACATCCCTTTGAGATCGAGACAGATGCTTCAGACTATGTTGTGGGTGTCGTTCTCAATCAGTACAGACACTGCGTGGCCTATCATAGTGAGACACTATCATATGTTGTTTGTAATTACCCTACTTATGATAAATAAATGTACTCCATTGTGCAAGCCTGCCTCCAGTGGAGACATTACATTCTTGGGAAGGAGACAATCATCCACACTTATCATAAGCCACTTCATTTCATGCAGACACAAGGAAAATTTCAGAATGACCACCATCAAAAGTGGTCCACATACTTGCAGCAATTCCACCTTAACATCAAGTATAAAACAGGAAGCACCAATTGTGTCGTTGATTGCCTCGGTAGTGCCAATCATGATACTCACCACGGTGCGAGACTCTTGTGGCCATGAGACCTTTGGATGTCCCCACTCCATGAGATAGACCTAGACTTCACCACCACCTTCCAAATGTTGGGTGCAAACGCAGTTATCGATAATTTCCATCTTCAGGATGGGTTGTTGTGTCATCTAGGTCATATTCGTGTTCCATCAAGAGAGAGAGCAAAGATGATCTACGAAGCTCACTACAGTAGGTTGGAAGGACACTTCGGTGTCAAAAAGATAGTGCTGATGCTACATAAATATTTCTACTGATCGAAACTTTGACAGGAGGTCAGCAAGTATATCAGGTCCTGCACTGCGTGTGCTATTGCCAAACCAACCACTAAGAAACAGGGCTTTTACACCCCTCTTCCTACTCCTAATAGGCCATGGGAGTCAATCTAAATGGACTACATGTCGGGCATCCCATCCACCAAGCAGGGAAATGGCTGTGTTTTTGTGGTTGTTGATCGCTTCTCTAAGATGGTGATTCTGGTTGCCTCCAAGAAGAACATCACAGTAGAGGCCACTGCCAAGCCCTTCTTTGAACGAGTCTGGGTACATTTTGTAATCCCACAAACCACTATCTCAGATCGGGACAGTCAATTTCTCAGCACGTTCTGGTTGAGCCTCTGGTCACTGCTAGACACCAAGCTCACCAAATCCACGACCCTCCACCCCCAGACAGATGGCCAAACTGAGGTCTTAAATCGAATGATTGTGCATATCCTTCACATGTATAATTCAAAGAACCCTCACACATGGGATAAGAGCCTTCCCTATGCCCATCATAGCTACAATCGAGCCCTACATAGCTCAACCAGACACAACGCCTTTCAGGTGGGGCTGGGATTCCAACAATTGGGTCCCATAGATGTTGCACTTCCCCTTGCGGTCACCTCGACTGACTCATCTCCTGATCCAACTCAAGCTGACAAAGCCACCATTTCATTGAGCAGATCTAGCACATCCGCCAATAGGTTCAGGATATCCTACATATGTCCAATGACAAGTACAAGCAATTCCATGAACGACATCGGGTGCCACATAAGTTTTAGGTGGGCGACAAATTTTGGTTGCACTTGCAGAAAGAATGCCTTACAGGACCCCATTGGAAGCTTCACCCACAATGTTATGGTCCATACACCATCACCAAGGCAATGGGTATAATGATTTTGAGCTCAACATTCCTCCTTTCCTTGGCCTGCACCTAGTGTTAAACGTGGATCTCCTTCGCCCTTATTTCCCACCATTATTGGACACCTCAGAAGTAGAAAAACAAATGAAACCAATAGAGCTCAACCCCGAATACATACAACAGGCATCTAGTGATCATATTGTGGACACACAGATCAAGGGAACTTGACAACAAATGATCCATCTTTATCGAGTCGTCAAAGCAGGGTAGATCCTGTACCAAGGCAAGTGGCTCACCATGGGCCAAATTCAGCAGAAATTTTCTCATCTGACGGGGGAACTCAATGCAATGGAGACCATTGAATTATAAGGAGGGAGGATTAATCTAGGTGGATGTGGCCACCCACCTTTTCCAACTGGATCAAAACAGTTTTCTGACAATTTTGGTAATTTACTATTTTTAGCAGTTTCTCACTTCCGAAGTCGTTTTGAGGCCCTAAACGATGTTTTTTGGGAAAAGGGGAAAAAATATCAATGTTCCTTCGATATTTCCCCCAATAGGAATATCCTCGACGATACCTTTCCAACGGGCTATCATATGCCTAAAATGGAGATCGTATGCAAAAGTTACGACCCCGGGAAGTTGATGTACTAACTTACCCAAACGGGGCCCACATGACTTTTGGCGCTTCATCTCCTAGGGTTAGGTTTTTGGATGTCTAGGGTTTTGGCATTCTTGTTTATTGTAAAAATTCCTTTAGAGCCTCATTGTAATCATCTTCTTACGAATGAGCGCAGTCGTCCCATCTCTTCTCAGAGATAAGCCGCCACCATTCCAGCAAGCTTGTTTCTGTTGCATTTTACAGTTTCATCTTATTTCCTTATTGAATAGAAAACGATTTTTACTGTATCTTTGTTATTTTGTGTTAAGAACTTGTTAATAATATGTAGTCATTTGGTTTTGCTCATAAAATCTGGATCAGAAGCCGATTTTCTTGAATCTTTTGCTAAGGGCCTTGCCATTGCAACACCCTAGCACATTTTGCTTCATCTAAGTCTTCATTTACTTCATCCTTGATCTAAAAAATGAGGAAAAATACTAGGGCCTAGGGTTACCTACTTCCTAGTAGATATTTCCCCCCTAGGGTTTGGTAGATGAAGCCTTGAGTTACCAACACTTCAACTATTGACCTCTCTTGTCTTTAGTTCTCTTACTATCATCTTTTCCTTCAAGATTTGATGCGACCTAAAATTCTCCATTTTCCCTAAAGGAACTAATCTAAGACATTCTATTGACTGATTGGCAAAAACCACTATCAAAACCTACACCTTAATCTCTCTACTAACCACTCCTAACCTTAGAATAGCCTAATTTACTAACCTATTTTTTGGTGTTACTAAATTGAGCTACAACCATGTTTTGCAGCACTAAAAGCATCTAAAAGAAATTGAAAATTTGATTAATACACTGCCTTACTTGCTTCTAACAAATGGTAGTATTTTGAAGTTAATAAGCAATTATTCTTGGTCATTTTGAAGCCATTTTAAGGAACTTATTGTGAAGTTATTGTCTTATAAATATTGTTGCTACAATTTTTTTTTTGCTTCACTATATATCATCCATTGCTTTTATTGATATAGTCTATGGTTTTATGAAGTACTAATAGCAAGTTGTACTTGCGAAAGATATATTTTTTTGTTTCTTTTTTCCAGGCAAGTACATATTGATACTTTACCACTTCATTGGTTAAAACCCTGGGACTTTATGATGAGTGTGACTTGTCAGAGGGGACATTTTCATAGACATCTTAACCTTGCCTTCTCAAAACCCCAGGTCACCAGGGACGTCTCCCTTGGGCCATCAACCCTAAAAACAAATATGCATCCTATTGAGGTGACAGTGATAGGATAACCTCTGTTACACCAATTTGTCTTTCCTAAACCTTATCCTTTGGATCAAAGTACAAATTCTGCAATAATTGTCTTCACATGTATCAAAATCCTAGAATACATACCTCTCTTATTTCTTCATTAACTTTTTCTCATCTTAACCATTACTCAAATGAGTTATATGCGGCACAAGATTAGACTGTTACCTACTACCTAAAAAAAATAAAATTGTTTTGATCATTTTAAGACTCTTTTAGCCTGCACAAACAAAAGACATGGTTTTTAAAAAAATATAAAATTAATATTAAAAATTTCCAAAAAATCCACAGAACAAGAAAGACGAGTTCTCTACAAGTATGCAAGTTTTTGGAACGAAATTCCATCATTATGAGACTCAACACTTTCACGAATGAAAACATATACCTTATATTTTGTTGTAAAAATAAGATACCACTTTTAGAAAATATCAAATTTGACCTAGTTATTCACAATGTCTATGAATAAAAGTTGTATATTCGGAAATCTAATTCACTTTTCTATGTTTCATCTTCTTACACCATATTAAAATTCATTGTAAAAGTACTTTGAATAATCCCTTAAAGTTAACAGATTGATATTTTTCCAGTTTTTCATTGCGACTAACGCGTCATGAGAGAACATCATTAGTTTGCACTCATCCACCCAAAAAAAAAAAAAAATCACATTATTTAACTGTAGACCGGATAAATTAGAAAATTTACCCAAATTAAAAATAAATTATTTTTGCACATTATTTTTTCTTTTAATATAGGGTTTTCTCCTTTGAAACCATTGACTTACTCAAACTTGGATTTGTCACTTTTACCCAATTTGTATAGATCTCGGCTCCTCGAATGCATCTTTCATGCTCTATCTGGATCAATGATCTCTCTCTCTCTTCCATTATCTATATGGATCAATGATCTCTTTTCTCCCCAAGTCCCCACTAAATGAAAAGTACTATGAACCTATTATGAACCTACTATGATACCACATTAATATTATAAGAAGAGACAAATATGAATAAAAACATTGGAAAACTTATGGGGCATGACTCATCCTTTTCATTATTAAATAGATGCTTTACAATAGATATTGAGAAACCCTAGAGGTTTGATAGCGTCAAAACTAACAAGTGGCTAACAATTTTCCATAAATAGAAAAAGACCAAATCTACTAATCACCTAAATAACTAATCTATGCATACTTGGTCAACACAAGATATTATATGCTTTAACAATTTATGTGAGAAACTTATTCGTTGAGAGAATTCTTTGAATAACATTTATCATATGACTCTAAAAACATGGTTTGTATGTTGTTTGTGTTATTATAGATTCTAATGTTTTGTGGATGTTAGAAAAAGGGATAGTAAAGTTTTCATCACTCTATGAGACAACATAGATCCATCTCAACCCCCAATTTATCGAGCACCAAAAGGGATCAAATTTCTGGAGGTGCAAACCTCTTTTAGAATGCAAAACTTGAGGGAAGATTTGCACCTAGAAATATTTGGTCCCTCTCAATTCATGATAGATTATGGATTAATATGGATCTATGCTACTTTTAATGTATATTATATCAAATCCCCAGATGGGGTGCCCCGTCGCTAACATGCAAATCCCTATCTTAATGGTGCATGTTGTCGCCCTCACATCTATTTCTCGTAGGAAGGGCAGCATTCAAAGCACATTAGAGTAGGCTTGAAAGCTCCCATGCGCATGTTTAATGGAACCTTTAGTGCACCAAGGTTGGAAGATGACAATGGGTATGGGATGCATGTACAAAGTCATTTCATATCCTTTGGCACCCCTCCATTTCCTCCGGGTATGTTATGTCTCTTTCCATTCGACTCAGATATTTTATTTTTGTTTTTCTCCTGTCGTTCTCCCTGCTCTATGAATTCTCAGGCCTCTCAGTGTCTGGTTAATCTCCCCCTCCATGCCACAGGTGCGTGGTAAGACCAAGAGAGGGCCCTCCTAGTACAACTATACTACCAAGCAGCGTAGAATTCATAGAGTCATCAAGGATTCTTTGACCTCTCTGATTTGTTAAGATGGGGGGAATGATGAGCCTCTAATGGCCATTGTAGACGAAGAGATTCCAACAAAGCCAATTATTTTTCTGCCAGACTCCCTTCTACATATTTTTCCAGACCCCCATGACCCGCCTAGCACCATCCATTTCATCCCCACTGCATCTTGTTCCCCAGACTGGGCAACTTTCATAATTTAGGAAGAGATCATGTCGGTCGACTGTCCAATGGAGACTCCACCACCCTCCTCAACTCTGAATCAGGACTCACACTCTACTTGCCTCCTCATTCCAGAGCATCTAGAACTCATGTTTGAGATGCACAGGGATATGCAAGAACAACTACATAGGCATACCCTGCTCAACAACCGACTCGACATTTTGTATGATGTGCTCTCAAGTTCATAGAGCCAGCAACAATGCCCAACCTGTGCGCAACCATACATTTTCACTCCTCATGGTGGAACTCATGTCATCATAGGTTTCACAAGTTCTTCCGATGCTTAGTCTTTTCCTTTTAGCTCTATGCACTGTTTTTGCAAAGATACAGTAGAAGTTTACATTTTCCTGTTCAAAATTCTCTCCTCATGCTCAGACAGTATAGACATTACAATCCACTGCCACCTACTCTGGTTTCCATTTGTTTGGCGAAACAGGTGGCGGTTTTTTCCCCTAATCCAGATAGAACAATAGGTCTCCACTTATTATGGTTTTCACTTGTCTGGTGGAACATGTAGCATATCTCCAAACATGGTTCTGTTATGTATAATTACAAATTATTTTTGAGGCAATAAATATTTTTTATTTACAAAAAAATGTATATCCTATATCAAATAATATAGATCATTGTTATCATTATAACTATAATGCCAACACAAATCAAAATAAAAAATTGTATATGGAAAATATAGTTACAAATTCCAATGTCAATGAAAGAATATGAGATATTGTCACAATATTCAAATCTAAATTTTCTTCCGTTGCATAGATCATGATAGATCATATCATAGTTCATTTCTTCCAATCAACGTTCTTGAAATATTTCCAACTGATTCAAAGATTCTAGATTTAATTGATGCATAGACCTGTCATATTTAAGTGTGACCTCACCACAAATAGGTACTAAAAGTGTGCAAATATGTTGATTCATCAATATTCCAGTTTGAACGGATGCCCATGCAAGAAAGGCTCTGCCACACTCTGTACTCCTACCCGCCTAGCGAACTTAACTCTCTCCTATAGATTTAATAGTATTGGTTTCTTCTTAAATTATTACATAGGGGTTTTCACCTTGGAACCATCACCTTCTTCTTTCTATGTGAGGTGGCATCCTTTGGAGGCACCTTCTAGAACCTTCCAATGGAGGCTGAGGTTAGCGCACTTATGAGTGTATCCAACGAAGCCCTATGGAAGAGTGTCGATCTCTTCACTCCCTCGAATGCACACTTAGTTGATACGTCTTCTCTCCATTCCACTATTCCAAAGGTGGTAGAAACCTTAGCACCTCTGCATTTTGTTTCTCCCTTTCCCCCCGTCTCTACAACACTTTAATCGTCTCCTCTGTTACTTGGAATGGTCTCTTCCCTCGACCATGCTGATAAATGGAAACATAAAGGTCCGCAAGAGAGAGATCGTTTTTTCGCAGACGTGGTTACCCAAACCATCGGGTACCAAAAAACTGTGGAAGCCTAACAAGAAAAAACATCACCCGATCATGGGCTCAGATGTAGGCTTAGAGGAAAGTGTCTGACTTTCCCTCTGTGGACTTGTTGGCAAGTTTACCTATCACTCCCTTAGCATTGAATCCCTCCCAGACTGGATTTTAGATAACTGGTTACCTATTGTAGGTTACGTGTCATAGATTATTACCCTATATTTTAGTTGGTTCGACTTCATATTCAACACACCGGAGGACTCTCAAGTCATAGTAGATACCTTCAGGACCATAGGTGGCAATAGTATCATTCTTAAAAGGTGGTGCATTTCATTTGACACTTCAACAGACTCCTTTCGATTTCGACACCTTTGGGTTCTTCTACCTAGACTTCCCTTGCAATACTGGACTGAGAAGGCGCTTGAGGTCATCGAGAATGAACTTGGGTGCTTCATTTTCATAGACCCAAAAATATTAAAGAGTTCCAACAGGAAAATGGCAAGGATTATGGTCAAGATGGATATCCACGTTGGTCTACCGGATATCTTGGAAATTTACTGGCATGGATGCTCGGTGACACATCATTTGGACTACCTTGGTATTCCTTTCCGTTTCTCTTCATGTCTCCAAATGGGCCATATTTGGTGTGACTGCACAAGATCCCTTGAAGAGGAGGAATCAAAATCATCTTACCTTCACAAGATTCCTAGGGATGACTCTCTGAGGTTGGACTCCTTTCACCCAGGGTCTGAAGACACTTTGGACATGGGGACCGAAGACCTGATGGATACTACTAAACATCATCCTATTCCTTCTTTCACGCTCACTGGTAAGCTTAAACAAGTGTGCCCTACTATTTATTTTACACTTACTACTTTGGAAAGACACCATTTAGATACTATTGTTATTGTGAGATTGGTACCCCAACAAACTGTTACGTCCTCTCCAAGTTTCTCACCTACTCCTTTACCCTTTGTGGTTGTTGAGCCTTATAAGATGTCTTCTCCTACTCCCCCATTATTACTGATTTTGAAAACCCGTCTCTTACCCCACCTCAAGACACTATTGGGGACCTCACTAATTCCACTTCTAACCTGCCCTCTGAACTGGTTAACCTTCCTACTTTCCCTCTTTCTCTGATTAACACTAGTCTAGTTGGGACTGCATCATTCTTTTCCTCCTCCCTGACACAGGGTGTTGACAACATTGGGATAACACACTTGAATCCTTCTACAACGGAGTTGTTGCATCCAGTTCCTCTACCAACCTATCTTGGAAAATATCCCATTATTGGCAGTCAAGATTTACCTACTACTTCTCATTGTGACTTTTCCACAGACTCTACTAAAAAGGAATTCTCCTGGTCCTGAGGTTTAGGATTTGAAACCTCACCTATAAAAACTTGCAGTGCTCGGAGGAAAACATGTTCTTATGTCACTCTTACTATTGATTCTTCTATTGATATGACTGACCTTGGGGCACTTAGAGGCATCAAATCCCTAGCCAGGTCCTGTCCATGATATTGTTATCCCTAAATATTCATGGGGTTGGAGGTGCCCTAAAAACGCCTCTCTCCGGCGATTGATTGATCAAATTCATCCAAGTATCATTTTTCTACAAGAAACCTTAGTGGACAAACAACATTCCCATGCCTTCATCAACGGACTAAAGCCACATTGGTTTGTTAGTGCAATAAATTCTGTGGAAAAATCAGGTGGAATGCTTGTGGCTTGGGACCCTGTCTTTTTTATCTAAATCCTTTCTTATGTTGTGGTGGCATTTTGTTGATAGGCACCTGTTGTGCCAACAAGCGATAGGTCAACCTCCTCAATGTTTATGGGCCATGCATTGATAAGCTTTCTTTCTGGTCAAAGTTATCGACTACAGGTCTTATGGCGAAACCTAATCTCATTCTTATGGGGGACTTCAGTTTCACCTTATCTCCTTCTGAGATTTGGGGAACCACATCCTCTTCAGATCCAGTGGCTCCACAGTTCATTGATATTTTCCATCAAAATAATTTGGTTGATTTATTACCAGTCGAGGTGGTTCCCACTTGGAGAAATGAGAGGTCTGGTACAACGAGCATTTCAAAGCGTCTAGACCACTTCTTCTTATCAGATACCCTCCTTCTGCAATCTGACAGATATAGAACTTGGGTCACATATCCTTACATCTCGGATCATGCCCCTATTATACTACAATTGGAAACTTACTCACATCGCTCATCTTATCCTTTTAAGTTTAATCCTCTATAGTTGGGGAACCCAGATTTTGAGTGTCTGGTTTCAGATGTTTGTTTTGATCAAGCCTATTAAAATGACTTGGATGTACATAGACGTATTGCATGCAAATTAAAATATTTAAAATCAAGAGTTAAAAGTTGGACCTGTCTACAACTATCAAACACATTGGAGTGACTACCGCAGCTTGAACACAACATTCAAGTTTTGATCCCGGAAAAATATGCGGGAAAGGGACATGATCCTACATTACTGGAACAACATATCAAAAACTTTGAGAAAGAATAGAACAATCTTCTATTGATCGAGGAAGAACACTAGCGTCAAAACATCAGAGCCATTTGGATCAACTGTGGAGACAACAATACAAAATATTTTCACAAATTTTCTAGTCATAGGAGGAATCATAATCATATTTGGGAATTACAATACGATGTAGCTGGTCCTATCACTGGACAAGACAATCTTCTAGATGCATCTTTCAATTATTACAAAAGTGCCTATCAAGAACAGGGTCTTACAAACATTTTTTATCAAGGATCTATTAGCGAACTCTTTCCTAAGATCGTCTCTGAACGTGAGGCATAACTTCTTTTCGTTGCTTATACAAAAGAAGAGATTTGGAAGGTACTAAAAACTTTTAAAAAGGATAAAAGTCTTGGCCTGGATGGCTGGAAAGTCGAATTTTGTCTTCATTTTTTTCGATCTCATCAGTGACGAACTTTGGGAATGGGTTGAAAATTCTAGACTCGGAGGATCAATTTGTCGGGCCTTAAACTCCACTTTTCTTACTCTGATTCCTAAATCAAATAATCCCACCTCTACTACAATCTTATTATAAAACTTCTGGCAGACAGGATCAAACCGTTCATGTCTCAACTTACCTTGGGGGAACAATTGGGCTTCATCAAAGGACTTCATATATTGGATGGTATTGGATCAGCACAGGAGGTGTTACACAACGTAAAACAAAAAAAAATTCAAGCTATGATATTAAAACTAGACCTTGAAAAAGCCTTCGATTGTATCAACTGGGACTATCTTATGTTGATATTGTTGCAATCTGGTTTCGAGCTTCCATTCACAAATTGGATCATGGGGTGGGTGTCTAGTGTGACTTTTGTCGTCTTGGTTAATGGAGAAGCCACATCTTTCTTTCCAAATGAAAGAGGTTTGCGACATGGATTTCCACTTTACCCTATCTTATTTATATTAGCAATGGAAGGATTAAACATTCTTGTCAAGTTGAGTCAGCATGAGGGGAATATTACTGGTATAAAAGTATCAAGAATGGTTAAGGTTATGCACTTATTCTTCATGGATGATATTATCATAGCGACCAAAGCGGATCCTAGAGAATGGAGGGAAATCAAATTGATATTAAACTTCTTCTTTCGAGCCTCGGGACTATAGATAAATGAGTCAAAATCCACTTTTCACTACTCTAGACTATTGGCAGCAGATATTGATATTTTTAAGATCATCTTTATGTTCGGCTTCCAGGAGATCTCGCTTGGACTGAGATATCTGGGCTACTTCCTTAAGACGGATTGTTATAAAGTGACCGATTGGCACTAGTTTCTTATAAAATTTGAAAAATGAATAGCACACTGGTGCAATCGATGGCTCACTTTGGGCAGAAGATTCATACTTATCAAATCTGTACTAGAAGGTCAAGCATTCTATTGGATGGCTCTTGATACCATTCCTCGATCTATTTTGAATAACATCAGACAATTGATGTACTCTTTTCTTTGGATAGGCAGTAACACTAATCAAACTCTTCATCTTTGTCGATGGGATCTTATCGCAAAGGATAAAGTGGTAGGTGGTTGGGGACTCCACAATATTTTTCACTTCAAAAAAGCATTGGCGAGAAAAACACTTTGGCAAGTGTTGAATCAAGATGGTATTTGGCACCGTATTATATATGGTAAATATATCACTCCACTTTCTCTTGCAAGTTGGCTCAAACTTTCTAACACTTTTCCCACTAGCGCCTCTCCGATCTAGAGATCTCTCCTAAAGAATCTTCCTTTTATTCACCATTGGCTCTACTGGAAACCAAGTACGAGACATTCTATACATATTGGTAGGTACGCTATAATGGGCCTTAGGTACACAACTTTTCTTTCACCTGGACTTCTGAATTATTTACGAGATAAACAAGTTTTATATCTTTTCCAAGCCTAGAACACCTCTGATCGCGGGGTTTTATGCACAAACTGGAAATCTAGCTTTGATTTTGGGTCTCACGGGTGAACTGGCACTGGAATGGCAGTCCTACTCCTCGACATTACTTGGAGCATGTATTCATCTCAACTTAGTGAAAGATACACTACACTGGATCAGTGGTGATCGATCTGGTAATTTGACAGTAAAGAATGTTTACAATGCCATTTCCTCCACAATTTGGACCCAAAGATGCACAATATGGAGGCGAAACTTATGGCACTGGTCTCTTCCCTTAAAAATAAAAATTTTCATATGGTTAGGTGCAAATGATAAGATCCTAACCCAGGACATTATACTTCATCAGGGCTGGGAGGGACCCAATATGTGCACACTTTGT
>ML793351.1:256055-278985 GCA_009831015.1 Picea engelmannii | reverse complement strand
GAGGGGGGACTCAAAGATCATCATCGACTGGTTAAACAAAAAGGCCAGCTTAAAGTTATTGCACTGGAATGTTGTAAAGATAGGATCATTGATCTCATTCAGGCATTCACTCAGATCATTTTTGAGGCAGATTATCTGTCAAAAATGCACTATCAAAACTAATTGGTACTTTGACATATCGACATTCAACAAATGAACTTGGGAGTCCTCAATGTATCACTCTCTTTTAATTTTGATATTTTAGCATGTCCTTGACACTAATTTGTTTCTTTCCATTGTATGAAGGTTTATGATCATTTGGCTCCTAACTAGATTAGATGCGATAAAAATAGATTGGAAATGTGTTTTCCATGAAATATGGGTTCAATTACATTTGTATGGACCTATTTATAGGACCGGTTTGATATGAAGAGAGCAATCTATATCTTTTTTATAAGGGCATGAACTATATCTTTTTGGTTTTAAAAAACCATATATAAGACAAGTGAAAATTTTCTTTTAAAAAAAAAAAGAAACTTAAAAAACAAAAGGTGGTGCATCGAACATCCCAGTAAGAGAAAAGTAAGCTGGAAAATAATTTTGTGTGCATGTTGCGAGCAATATGGCCCGCATTTAAAGAAATTTAAGGACAACAATTAACTTTTCGGTCAAGAATGCCCACTTCTTCTCGTATAATTATTTTCTTTTTTTTATAATTATATTCATGGCCTATTCAAACAAACAATACCTTTCATTTTTAGGTTAAGGAAAACAATAGTATTTTCAAAGTGGCTTGATTTATTTTTTAACTATAATTGGTTGAGTAATATAAATTTAAAGTTATTTACTTTAAAGTAGTTTACTTGTAGTTTTTTTTAAGTGTAAGTATTATTTTATAACTAAAAAATATTTATGGTTATGGTTAAGTATAAGTTAATTAGTATTTGTCATTATATTTTAGTAATAACAAAGTATATAAAAACTGATTTATTTTTATAGATATTATGAAAATGATGTTTTTAATTGAGATCTAAATGAAAAATGAAAAAAAACTAATCATACTACTAATAAAAAGGGGAGTTGCGATATATAATTTAGCAATCTTCTACTATGTTTTTGGGGAGGGGGAAGCATGGGAGTGGGGAGAAGAACATAGGGGATGTGTGGAGTAGTACCAAATTTTAGGATATGAAATATGTTGAATTTTGAATGGGATATGAAATTTTGTTCTTTTCATATGAACTCTCATGATGTTGAAATCACTCCCAAATACTCTAAAACAATTAATGATAATATGTTTGATGAGGTTGGAACATCTTTTAAACATTCTAAAACAATTAATAGTAATATTAAAAATTTAAGTAAAAATTGACATTTTTCTTTATCTTACCTTTTCTATCCTTTTACTTTAAAATTTTAGTATTATAATTAATTATCAAGGTCACAAGCTCCTCAAAAATCTATCCCCTATCTTTGTTAGAGGGTTGTTGGACAAAAATATGTTGGGGCGTAAGGGGCTCCCAAGGGTCCCCCCTTCTAGATGCCCCCTTTTTGGGGAAACACAACCCCTGCACTAGGGAAACATTTGCCTATGTCTTTCCTTGAGTTTCCCAAAAGAGGTATGTGGGGAAACATTTCCCCAAGCACCCCCAACCCTTGAATATCCTCGTAAAACACTACAAATTAGTATAAATGAGATTTATAACATGGACCATCCTTATAAATCATAATGGAAAAATATTGAAATATATAATATAAAAAAAAAACTAACACTATATACCAAATGTAAAATATAATGTAAAGTAATAAATGAAAATGAAATAAAAATAAGATTTATAACCTAAAAATAAAAATGCACCACCGTAATAATAGAAAGAACATACAAAATAAAATAAACCATTTTCGATCCATCTTAACCATTTTTTTAAAACACGTGATAATTTATGTTTTTTTTTCTCTTTTTCCTTTTTTTTAATCTCTTAGTAGTTAATAGATCCAAGTTAAAATAGATCACACATGGATTAGATGACAACCGTTGGGGAAAGAGACACCCACATGGACCCTCCAATGGAAAAAGTGTCTGTGTCTAGATCATCATCAACTCATGATTAGGGTGAATGACATCATTTTGTGGGAAATGATGCATACTCAGGTCATGGAGGTATGAGCTAGTCGGCGTGAGGATATAAATATGTGGAGGTTAGGAACTATGATGTTGGTCGAGTACCAGGAAAGTATAGAGCTATTGATGAGGAGTATTGGAAAGGTGATTGCACGAGGACGAATGACAAGGTTTGTCATTCATCACAGAAAGAGGTGGAGAGGTAATTCTTTGAGGGTGAGGACGAAGCCTCGAGTTACAATGGGGGATTTAAATAGGAACAAAATGGAGGACTTGGCATCTGGGTTGCATCTCCACGTAGAGGAATTTTGGGGAAACCTTGAGTGATAGTAGTCGAGCAGAAATAGGGAGGGATAAAATCAGGGGGGCTCCACCACCTTGCATTTCTGCAACATTCCGAGTCATAATCGAAATTCACAAGGAATTTGGTAGGGGGGTAGACGGATTTGATTTCACCCTTTAGAACTAGCAGATGTTATTGGTATTTGTTAGGGTTTGATGGTAATCTTGGCTCTGTTCAAAGGAAGGTGGTCATTTTGTGGCTCATAAGCACGATGATTGAACAATATTCCAAGGGCAGCCATGGGAAAGATAGAATAATTCAAGGGGAAGTGGCTTCACTCTTTGTGTGTAGTCAATGGTTCAAACTAGAGCATCAGAAGCAACTTGGGAGGCGAAACCTTCTTTCACAACCTTTGTGTTGATGTTTTGGTAGTTGTGGGAGGTATTAACCTGATCCACATGTAACCTATGACTTAGAATAGAATATTATGGAAGAAACTGAACCATTAAACAAATGTGTGTAAACCCTAGAAGACAACTCGGCCTAGAAGAATAAATAATATTATAATATTATCTTCCAAAAACATAAGTTATCTCCAGTGGAAAAAGATAAACAAAAAATATAATTACCAAAAAGTCAGGTCGACTAGCCAGAAAAGTCACTAGACAAATTAATATAAATAGAGGACGTTTTAGCTTACGTGTACACCCAGTTAGTGCAAAAGTCTTTTGGAGAGTTGTAGTTGCATCTGCAACTTCAACTGCAAGGAGGAATAAGGGTACATGGTCATATCTTGGTCTTGGTCTCTCTCTTAGTGATTTTCTTAGCGATATTCTTGGTGATATTCTTGCTAAGTATGGTGCAAGTTTGAGAGAGAGAGAGAGAGAGTAGTGCAACTGCAGTTGCTCCAGTTATGTATGGTACTTGTTCTGTGGATATAAATAATCTCTCTCTTGTGTGCTACCCTTGGAGAAGGAGTGATCTACTTGTCTTGAGTTGTTGTTGTAGTTAGAAACGAGGGTTTATCTGTTGGTTCTAGAGTAGCCTTGCCAAAGTTATTCCAAGTAAAGGTTAGTGTGATCGGGGGTGGCATATGTGAATTCCTATTGTTGGGTGACAATGATGTGGCATTGTCTATGGTTAAACGAGCATACCAAAATTTCAACATGGTATGAGAGTTGGTTTACTTCGTAACAGTCTAACTACTAGAAGGAAGATCCTCAATTTCCCCCATTTGCAAGCTCGTTGAGCACTTACTCAACTCACTAAGAAGATCACTTATGTAGGTTACATCTCTTCCTCGGATCAGATCTACAAATTTTTGAAGTTGAGATATTAGGGTTTCCTCATAAAAACCCTAGGTTTGCATTGCTAGTTCCTTCATGCCAGTTGCATCACCAGCTGCAGTTGCAGTTACAACACCAGTTGTAGTGCCAACACCAGTTGCAGTACCAGTTTCAATAAAGATTCTATGAAATATTGCACCCAATATTTGGTTGTTCTAGTGCACCTTACCCTAGAGCATATCCAGTTACCTTTAGATTGCAAGTTGGAGCACTTTGAAGTTTTAGGGTTCGTCATTGCTTGTTGTTGTTGCCAGATATTACCACTATATGCCACTAACTATCGTTGTTGTCAGAGGTATGTACTTATATAGTTTTAAACTATATCACTATTTTTAGTTTTATTGTAAGAGAAGGGATCTCTAGTCCAAGAAAAAATTGTAGATCGAGAGGGATCTCAGATCCAACACATTCAGAGAAACAATGCACTCCATGTTTTATTGTTTTCATATGCCTATAATTGTTATGGAATTATTGTGACCTTATGAACATCTAGTTGTATTTTTATCTATTGAAGTTATGATTATCATACTAACCTCTACTAAAATTTAAAGTTAGAACTAACTTTAGTCAAAGTATTAGATTGATTAATGTTGAGACTTTAGAGTTTATTTGCACTATATTTTGCAACTCAGATAAGTACATGGGACATGTTGAAAAGAATACTTGTGGTCTTCAATGAAGGAGACTCAAAATAAAATCAACAACAATCATTCTTGAAGATAACACTCTGGGTTCCAGGTTTGATTAAATTACTAAGTTTCCAATTTGCACATATCAAGTTTTATAATTTCCACATTACTATTGTGACAACAATCCTTGAAAGGTTTTATTACTGCTAGATACAATGAGTACTTGGAAGCATCTGAGTACTATTGATATAAATTCTTGCAAGATTAACTAACATCTCCTCTACGAGATACTTCTTTTTTTTCTTCCAAGCAAGTCACCTTGGTAATAGTATGATGATTACCATCAGATTGTTTTTTTCTTTATTATTGTTGACATAGATATGTTCTTATGAAAGTTCTATTATACTTTTTGTTTTTGATTTCTTGTTCTGGGAAGTTTACCATGGAGGAATGATTGATCACAACACTAGAAGAGTGTTGTTCCTATTTATTATTATTGTATTTTTATTTTGGTTCTTGATCCAGGAAGGTCACAAGCAATAACTCTGAGAAGGAGCTATTGTGATTATTGTTATCATTCTTGTTTTTATTATTATAAGAGTATTATTCTTGTCTATTGTTTTTCCCTTTGTTGTCCTTGTTCTGGGTAGGTCACAGGAGATAAATCTGAGGGAAGCTATAGTGACGGTTGCAAGAGACAACATATGAGATGGTATCTAGTTTGAGATATGGAGCAGACTATCCAGATAAGAAGTTGTATACACAACCGCATACATCTATGTACTAAAGAAGAAGAAGACGGAGAAGGGTACTTTTGCGAGATACATAGAATATCATATGGATATTTATTGTAATGAGTAGAAGGCTCCAAATATGACCAAAAAATTCCCTCTAGTGTAATTGATCACTCTTTATATCATCAGGAAGAGTTAGTAGAGCCAGAAGGGCCTACTCAGAATCATCACAGTAACCAAGAAGATACCAGCGCGGTCCCATGAAATTTTGTAGGATGAAACATTGATGAGCCATATCATGAGGAGAAGATGGCTTTGAATATTATACAGAATCAGAGGGAGTCAATCTTCAGAGAGAGAATCAAGGCTCAAAGATTTTCAGATTAAGATGGAAGAGAGAGACATCTTCCAGAACTAACAGACAGATGCCATGGGTTGACAAGGTTAGATCAAAGCTTCAAAGGCTTCAAGGAGTTATGAGATCTTATGGGAAGATTCCCTTGCTTTAGTAAACTTGCTACAACGACCGAGGAGGAATCCAATCAGAAAAACTGGGATACATATATTTTCCTTGGTTATGATACCAGAAGGGAAGTAAGTGGTGAATTCCAAGTTGATCTACAATATCAAGCATGTTGCAGATAAATAGACTAGACATGTACAAATCTTGATTTGTATCCATAGGATTCTCCCGGCAAGAGGGAGAGGACTATGATGAGACACTTGCTCTAGTATATTTCTATCGACGAACAGGTAATAGATATGTTGACCAAACCTCTATTAGGGACAAGCTTTGAGTGGTCCAATTGTTTTTTCTCCAGTAGTGGGAAGTGATATGTTCCCCAGTAGATGGAAGTGATGAGATCCCTAGTAGTGGGAGATACTCCAACACAGGTTGGTATGCTACCCCAGCATAGGTTGGTACTCCAATGCAGGCTGGTATGCTACACAAGCGCATGTTGGTAATCCAACTCAGGATGGTATGCTACCCCAACATAGGTTGGTACTCCAACGAAGGCTAGTATTCTACCCCAACATAGGTTGGTACTCCAATGCAGGATGATATGTTACCCCATTGCAGGTTGGTACTCCAACGCAGGCCAGTATACTACCCCAACACAAGTTGGTACTCCAACATAGGATGGTATGCTACCGCAGCGCATGTTGGTACTCCAAAACAGGCTGGTATGCTACACCAATGCAATTTGGTAATCCAACATAGGATGGTATGCTACCCCAACGAAGGTTGGTACTCCAACGCAAGCTAGTACGCTACCCCAATGTAGGTTGGTATGGTACTCCAACCCAAGATGATATATTACCCCAACATAGGTTGGTATGATATTCCAAGGAAATATGTTACACTACTCTAGTGAAAATGCATAATTTCCTATGACACATAGATATGTTATTGAAAATAGCACAATGACTGAGGTGTGAAGAAGTGTAGAAGCAGTGATGATCATCGTGCCAAGAGAAATACCTTCCTCATTAAGTGGGAGTGTTAATTTTTTTAGTCAGATTTTGTGTGAGGTGACGAGTTACTAGTTCTGTGTGAACTAGATATCGACCTGTAGTGTTAGAAATGATTCCCAATTAGAGTGTCGATCTGTAGCATCGAAGGTTACTAGCTGGAGGGCCAACCAATAGTGTTAGAGGTGTTTTCCATATAGATGGATAATGTGTGGCTATGATGGTGATACTTGTTACATGTTTTGTTTGATCATATGATAACATGTGTGACTATGGTGATTCTACCTGTAGACTGGTGTGAAAGACCATGTGAGTCTTTCTCATGCCATGTGAGATGGATGGATTTGTTTGAGACCACTAAATGAAGAACATCTTAGTTAATACCTCCCTATCTAAGAGGGATTGTTGACGTTTTGGTAGATGTGGGAGGTATTAACCTCCATGTGTAACCTATGACTTAGAATAGAATATTTTAGAAGCAAGTGAATCGTAAAACATATTTTTGGAAACCCTAGAAGACAATTCGGCCTAGCATAATAAATAATATTGGAATATTATCTTCCGGAAATATAATTCGACTCCAGAGGAAAAAGATAAGCATAAAATATAATTACCATAAAGTCAGATCGACCTAGCCAGAAAATTCACTGGACAGATTAATATAGATATAGGACGTTTTAGCTCATTTGTACACCTAGTTAGTGTGCAATTCTTATGGAGAGATGCAGGGTGCATGGTCATCTCTTGCTCTTGGTCTCTCTCTTGGTGATTTTCTTGGTGATATTATTGCTAAGTATGGCACAAGTTTGATAGAGGGAGAGTAGTGCAGTTGTAGTTGTTGTAGTTGTGTATGGTACTTGTTTTGTGGACATGGAGACTCTCTCTTTTGTGTTCTACCCTTGGAGAAGGAGCGCTCTACTTGTCTTGATTTGTTTTTGTAGTTAGCAACTAGAGTTTGTCTATTGGTTTTGGAGTAGGCTTCTTGGAATTATTCTAAATAAAGGTTAGTGTGCTTGGCGGTGGTATATGTGAATGCCTATGGTTGGGTGATAATGATGTGACATTGTCTATGGTTAAACGAGCATACCAAAATTTAAACACTTTGCACGGACTCTAAGAAACAGGAGGATGTCAAAGTGGAAGAGGATGTGTGAAAGAAGTGAAGATAAACATTCTCAGATGAAATTACGGAAGAGGTGAAGAATTGGATTCCTAACCCGGTTCACTTACGCACTCGGTCTAGAAAATATTTCAAGCTAGATGAAACATATTGGATAGTAAAGGCTATGGTGGGACAAACATTGGAGAAGCAACAAGAGGATAATAAGGACACCGTGCATGTCATTTACATTTCAAGGGGAATTTTGATCTCTTGTGCAAAGCACAGTTCGAGGTTAGCTTTATAGTTCGTCACGAAGGAGAATCTGGGGCACTGAAAAGTTAGCTAGCGGGGACCTCCAACTTTGAGGGGACCAAGAAGAAGTTGATCATAGTGGATGAAGACCAATCGAATTTAGGGTTTTACTATAAGGATGCTAAGGGAAAGAAGCCTCTCATCCATCCAGTTGGTTGACATATTTGAGGCCTTTTTTCGGTTTTTCTTTGCTTTTGTCATCTTTACGATCATGTTGGAACTTTTTAGATATATCTCCAGTTTGTATTACTTTATGTCCATGCTGGATGAAATCACATGCACTCTTAGTATAAGTATTGTAATAGTAGTTATGTCAATGAAAGCGACTGATGATCTAAATAATGGATTAAGGGTCCGGTTTCCTACATGGTAGCCCTCCGAGAAATGTTTTTATTTTTTTTACTATACATAACAAAAAATCTTAAAAAAAAATTACTCATAAAAAAAAAGAGGTTAAAATGAATCAATTTGTCATTTGTTTTCATTTTGTTTTCCTATTTTTCTTCTTTTATCTATTATTATTTAAGAGATCCAAGTTAAAATAGATTTAAATTTTACAATATAAATTTTATATTCATTATAAAGTAATAAACTCACTATATATATATCCAAAATTTTAATAATAACATTGCATTTGTATATTTATTTTTAATTATTAAATTCAATAAAGTATATGAGATCAACTAGCACACACATGCACATGATAGAATAAAATTGAAGGTAGATAGAAGTAGAGAAATTATGGAAGCTTCAAGGAGCTACAAGCAAGTTGTGCTCGGTAAATTTTTCCTCCCATTTCACGTGAATCTATTGGACTTAGGAAAGAAAACATTGTACCTCATCGTGAAGGTTGCTTGGAAAAAGAGCAAAATATTCTTGAAGTCAAACCTATACAAAAACCTTCGAACACAATGAGGGAGCCTTGCGCCTCACCATAAGGGTTTCTTGCAAAAAGTGCAAAATATTGTAAAGAATGAAGTCAAACCTATAAACAAACCATCAAACACAATTAGATCACATAAAAATTGTTTGCATGCACTATACCATATCAAAATGAAATCATAGTTACATATAATCATCAAAATAATGAATCATGCTACACCCATATCATCATGAAATAATTGTAACCATAATCCATGTGAGGATCATAGAGATTGTAATAAATATGAACCAGTCATCATTATTAAAAGAAAAAACGACGACCATACATCCTTATTTCTCTAATGCACACTAATATGGTAGGCCCATTAGTAGATATTATTGGGAAGGTAATTAAATCCATAATTGTGTAAAGTAGTTAGGGTGATTTCCTATAATTAACAAGGTTATAGATTTGGAGCAAGACTTTGCGATCATGATCATACACTTGCTGACCTCAAAATGGATCTTAACATATAACATATGCATAGACATATCTAAGGTATAAGCCTAAGTTATACAATAATGCACATCCTTCATATGGTACATGTCTTATGGATTTCATAAGTAGAACCTAGAACAATGTCAATGTCAAGGGCTATGGACTTATCACCAATGATATAGTATACTACCAAGAACATGTTTGTGTGAAAATAATTTGTCCATCCCAATAATCGCATGAGTAGTAAGGTATTTTTAACTCAAAATGTAATATTATTCAAAATGTAATACGACTCAAAATGTGATTAGGATTATTTTTTAAGGTTGGAAAATATTTTATATTATTTAAATATATTATATATTTTCTTATTTTATAATTTTATTAATATTTTTAGATATAAATAGGCAAACTATATATGAGATGTGGAATCATATTCACCTAATTAGATAAATTTAAAATTAATAAATTCATATCCATTTAATTACATTTAATTAGACAAATTTAAAATTATGTTGGTCGAGGCGTTGTATCCACTTAGTTAGATAAATTTGAAATCATATTGGTACCTTTTTCAAGTAAAAATACAATTTTTTTTGTTACTTTAAAAAAAAATTATGAATATTTTTCTAGGTAAACTATTGTTAAAATGTGAAATTTTAAGAAATTTTATTGTTAAAATGTGAAATTTTAAGAAAATTTTTTAGTGGTGCATGATTTTTTTGGAAATAGTATATTTAAAATTTTCTCTTTATTTCAATTTATTTAATTTTATAAATCAAATCTTTATTAATTTTTTATTTTTATTTTTCTTGCATCATCTTTCTCATTTTGACTTAAATTGTCCTTTATTTTAATTTACTTAATTTTACAAATTAATTGTCCATTATTTTTTCTTTCAATTTTCAATCACAATGATTATCCCTTGATTTTCATCTTTTACATTTCACCCCAACAATCTTTTTCATTATCATTTGAATCTTTACTTTGGCTATCCCTTCTATCACAATGGCTATCCCTTGTTTTACATTTCACCCCAACAATATTTTTCATTAAAATTTGAAGCTCTACTTGTCTTGAAATCCTTCGTTCTCAAAATATCATTTTTAAGTAAAATATAGTTAAAATGCTAAATTTTACTATTTTTTTAGGTTGGACAAATTTTTATATTAAAATAAATTATTTAATTTTTGATATATAATGGTATATTCAATAGTGTTTTAGAAGTAATATTTTGTAGCAATATTTCCTTTTATTAGTTTTAATAAACACTATGTAGAGCTTTTTATTGTTCTTTGTCTAATGTAACTAGTGTATCATATCAAGATATAATACTCATTTTATTGTTTCAAATACTATGTAAAACCCTAGTTCAATACTGATCTCTATTTTTTTTTAAGCTCTTGTTGTTATAGTTTTGGGCTAAGAATATTTTGTGGTATATCAAGATCTAATACTTAGTTTATAGTTTCATATACTGTGTAAAAACCTTATTTGATCCTAGATCTGTAGTTCTTGATGTTGTAGTTTAGGGTTGAGAAATGTTTAATTGTTGTGAGAAAAAGAATATTAATTAAGCCATTAAGTAATTTGGAAACTCACGTATTGTACTTCTCACATATTTTCTTTCCATGGATCTCATGGAACTTATTATGTACCAACCATTTAGGGTGATAACTTTCTATAAATCCTATGTGACCTTTATTGTTCTTCGTTCTTTTCATAAGCAATATTACAAAGATGGAAATCAATCTTCCAAGTACATCAATAAGTACAAATCTTACTTCAATTTTAGGGTATTGAAGTTTTTTTTCATGTTAAAGGATTATTGAATGCTCATTTTATTTTTCGTACTCTCAATAGGGTGTACAGGGTACTCAAATATATATTGAACTTTTTTTAGGAAGGATTAGATCAATGTATCTCAAGCGATGGAGGACATCTTTATATATATTAAACTTGTACAATAAATTTTTGCAAATATATTATTAATAAAAATATATATACAATGGCAGACACACATACACACACATTGCACAAATATTTTACCATGGAAACCCAAACCAAGAAAACCAACAACCTATTTAGAGCCACACCTCTAATATTCTATTTTTCATGTGTCCATAGTTTACAATACAATACAATATATAATATCATGCGGCATCCAAAACCCATAATTGATTGACTTGGATTAGTCAACAACCCTAATTCCTTAACTGGAATTAGAAAACCACTGGAAAAAACCATGTGCTGAAAAACTGCCAAAAAAACAATTTGGGGGTGCTGCCCCCCAACACCCCGAACAGGAGGGCTAGCGCCCAACACAACTCAAACACTAAATATAGTCAAGCAAAGAATATAAAACATGTCCACAATGTTAAGACAAAACTCATAAATGAGTATGACAAGTGTGCTTGAAATAGGTCATGAAAACATTGTACATTATTTTACATATATAATTGGCGATTTATCTACATTTTAACTTTTAATATAAATATAAATTTTAGGTGAATAAAACATTTATATTTAAATGATACTTAATATTTCAATTATTAGAGTGAGTGTATCACAATTTCCCAACTCTCGAAAAGTCTTCATTATATGCTCATTGGTGAGAATTAAATACACCTATTTTTCCTAATTTTGGCATTTTCAAGAGCATATTTTTTATGTGTGATTTAACTCATGTAGATTGGTGAAAATTTATTAACAACTTAGATCCATATTAATTCCATTTTTATAAGCCAAGTGAAAAACTCTGAACAAGTTCAAAAACTTTAAAATAAATTTGTAGTTCGAGTGATTTGATCCCTCTCATCATAAGTTTAGAGCTAAGATAGATTTAGACTAATTGTATTGAATTTATTTATTTGATGTATTGTTTGATATTTGTTTTGTTAATCTATCCACACAAATTATAATTAATTGTAAAAGGAACTATATAATGATTTTGATGTTAGTCTTCCACTAGGGAAATAACATGAGAAACATAAAAGAAATTGATCATGTCTACTTTTCTTTAAGAGCTAGTTTATCTTGAAATTACATGCCATGATATGTTCAAAACAAGGGCCTTCACATGGCCATGACAAGTCTATAAGTTTCCTTTGTACACGTCAATATTTTCCATAACTGGTAATGACTTTGACCAAAGTCCGAAGATCTAAGAGAGGATGTGAGAATTAATCATTTCATGGAGGAAGGAAGTCGTCAAATGAGGGAGTTGTAGATTTAATGTCAGAATGAGGTGAGATGACGAGGAAGGGGGGAGGTGGTGATATTGACATCTATTGGACGAAAGGAAGTCAGGCTTGTTGGGCCCATCCCTCCTCTAACACGAGGAATGCCTTATTTTCTATTATTTTTTATGTGCAGTTTATTTCTTTTTATTACAACTTGTTATTTAACGTCCATTGGATATAACTTGGGTGGTTAGGAGGAATGATTGTTACCCTCCCCACCCAGGTTCAAATCCTTGGAGTGACTTGTTGTTCCCTAATTCTCTTGTTTTTGAGCACCCAATATTCTGAAAATGCTTGGCCTAAAAAAAAATTGTTATTTAGAAATAAAAATCGAGTTATTTTATTGAATTGATTTCTGTCTAAGCATAATTGCACTTTATCTCATGAAGAAGGAATTTTGTGGTTTAATTATATCAATCTTATTCTAAGTGGAAATTGTGAGCATTAATTGGTCATTTTCATTCATCATTCTATGATGGATAGACTTGAAAAATAGAGTAAAAACAAATATGTAATCAAATAATAGTTCCTTTTCAAGATTCTGCAAATAGAATAGTCTAAACTTTGAGGAATTTTTGGATATAATAGAAATTAACTAGAAGTATACAAAATGATATACTCAAACATACCCATCTACAAAATATTTATAACCAACTACATACATGTAAAGAGCATTATCTAAGATATATGTAAATTATATAATAGGATCCAAGTCAGGGATGATGGGACTATTGTCGCACAAAGAAACACACACAATCATGAAATTAAATATTGGGTCTATTACTGCACAAAGGAACACACACAATCATGAAATTAAATATTGGATCTACTACCGCACATAGGAACACACACATAGGGGATTACATGCAAGAAATGAACACACACAATCATGAAATTTACCACATGCACAGAGTGGATTACACTCAATACATAAACAATGATGACACATAGTAAACATTCAACGTTTTTGTGTTTTTACGGGCATACTTTCCAATCAATTTTTCCTCAAATCTCGCCAAAAATTGTTGGAACTCCAGACTTGAGTGATTGAGTCTGTATAATTCAAGTGACCTGAGGGTTTTTTAGGGTGTTGAATCCATTTATGCATTCAAAAATGCAATTTAAATTACAAAACATGCGGATTTCACCCAAATATGTTTGGACGAATTCCGTGGAAAATGGTGAAATGGTAGAGTATTTAGAAAATGCCCAATGATAACATTGACATTGTGGTTGGGCAATTTTTATAATATTAATCTTATATATGTTAATTTTTGTAATTTTTTTATAGTAGATAAACTATTGAAATTCGATGGATTAATTCATCTTTTAACTAAAAAAATTGATCGCATGGTTATAATTTAATAATGTTGGTATATTCTCGTCGCCATATTGAAATCGAAGAACGAGATATCCAACATTAAACTGCTTGCATATATCAAATTGCAATTTTTGTATTACTTTTTTTTTTACTTTTTCACATTTACTTAACACAATTAACAATTTGCTATTTAAATTAACATTTAACAGGACTTGAATGAAGCGCTTCCTTCGGTCTCTCTAATCCACTCTTTAGATCGCTTTCGCAATTCTTGGCAATTCAGTTGGCTCACTCTTAGAGATTTACTTCTCTCCCCTTGAGGGGGAAGGTGGTGGATATGAGATAACTATCGATAATACATCAGACGGTGGGCAAGTGGTTGACATTGTACCTCCGGGACCCCCAGAGAATATATAAGGCCGACTATAGTTTATATCTATAGGGAGTATGAGCTGTTATGGGGAAATAAAGTGGGGCTAGGGTCGTAAAGGTAAGGACCAACCCTGCTAGGTCAAGCACAAGATGGGTTGCATAAGGGGCTGGCATCAGTCAAGACAAACATAAACAAAGCATCTGATGAGAGGCTCTATTCTCTATTTTATATAAAATAAAATGTATTAATAGTAATTTAATACATTAAATTAATAAAGTATATTACTTTATTATTTCAAAGTAATTATCATAAAGTTAAATAAACATTATAAAATAAACTTTTAAATATTATAAACACTATTATTTTATAAAATTTATTTAATAATGTTTATAATTATTACATTAAATCAATAAAGTATATTACTTTATTATTTTAATATAATTGTTATAAAGTTAAATAAACATTATTGAATAAACTTTAGTATAATATTTTCTTTTCCAAGAAAAAAAACCTTTGTATTCTTTAAGAATACAAGTTATATTTCATCAAAAAGCCTTTACAAGCATCCTACTAACATCATTTATGTTCTACCAAAAACCTATCAAACTACTTATTTACATGTCATGTATAGTAAAATAAATATCATTAGATACATATCATTTGCTTCAAACCATTTCATATCAAGAAGAAACTTAGAATCAAAATTCCATTGCTTCAGTTTCTGTTCCGCCACATAACTCATAGAAATCGAAGGATCCACTTTGAAGGAAGGGATTCTTTAGATAATTCATCTTCTTTCATGTTAATCTCCCTCGAGATATGGTGGAAGGACAATCACTCAAATTAATGGAATTCAAGCATGATTTCCCTCATAACAGTAGCCAATCTGGTGTTTTGGATGCTAACTTTATCTTGGGCCCAATCAAAGACCAGTTTGCAATCCCCTAGAACTTGGAATTTGCGTAGGCCCTTCCCTTTTTTTATTTCCAAAAGGTTCCATAAGTCTATTAACTCCACACAATTGTTCGTCCCTAGGCGAAGCATATCTAATATGAATTTCGTGATTGTGATCAATAAATAAAACCACGCCAACACCACATTTGGGCGGTGGCCTTGGGAGGTCCCGTCAAAGTAACCGTAATGAATCTCGAAGTCTAATGAAGGGAGGACTGGACACCTCAACTTTTTCTCTTTCAAATCAACCTTGAATTCTGCAGCTTGTCTTAAAGTGAATTTCGTAGTGACCTCCAGAGGCACAACTTTGTCTTTAAATATGGATGAAATGCGTGCCCAAAAAATGTTTGAAACCATTAGAATGAGAAATCCTGAATAGAGGGATACAGATTTGGCCATAAGCCAATTCCTAAGGAAATCCTCCAGACTCCCAATGTTCCAAACAAAATTGACACCAAGCTTGTCTTTAACAATTTCTGAAACTTTCCTTGCATAAAGACACAAAACTAAAACATGAGACACAGATTCAACATCTGATTTGCAAAGCACACACTAGTTGGGTCCAATCCACCCTCGCTTCAAGTCATTGTCCCACGTTAGTAGTTTTTTTTTCAAAGAAAGCTAAAGAGTGAGTTTTCACCTAAGGGGGGGTTTAATTTTCCATAGAGTCTTCCACTGCCACAAGGACAGATCCACCCGTTTTTCCTTAAACCAAGACTTATAGCCAAGTTTAGTTGTGAAGGATCTATCTCTTGGGTTCTTGTACCAACACAACACATCCTTGGACTCATTATCAATGGAGATGAAATTTTTAAACATAAGGGAAATAAAAGAGTCTCATTCCTCTATCATATCAACAGGGATACCTAAGAGAGTCAAGTCTTTCCATCCATGTTTGTTGGATCCAAATACACCCATTTGACAAAGAGAGGATATTAACATTATGCAAGTGTTGGATCAACGGATCCGAAAGTCCGAAATAATTTCCCACCTCAAGCCATGGGTCTTCCCCAATTATGATGTAGCATCCATTACCTACTTTCCATACCATCCATTCACCCACCAAAGGGAAGGATTCCACTAAAGCTTCCCATACAATCAATCCTTTAACATATTTGACAAGAGCTCTAAACCATTCTTCCAGAGTAAGATTTGTGAAGTACTTCAAACACATCACTCTTACCCATAGTGAATTACTTTTAGGAAGTCACCAAAGCTTCCTACTAGCTAATGCGCGAGCAAAGAGGCGAATGTTATTAAGAGCCTATTGACCAAAATCCTTTGGAAAAACTATAGAGGCCCAGTTGTCTAGATGAACACCACCAGGGGCACTTTAACTAGACCATAAGTACTTAAAACTTATCCTTCATAACTTATCCAGAAATCCTTTTGGAATGGCCACTATATAATTCGAATAGACTGGAATGCTTTCTAGAACAGATTTTATTAATACCATCTTCCCTTCTCTAGAAATAAACTTGTTCATCCAGACATAAATCCTAGCTTCCACCTTACGGATAAGCCAACCCCAATCTACTTTTTTATATCCATCTAGGTTGAGGTAAAAACTGAGATATTTAAAACCTTCAACTAGATTCTTCCTTTGAGTTGGGATTACTGAGAGGAAGGAGTTAGCTTCGGCTTCATAACAATCATTGAAACACATACAAGACTTTTCCAGGTTGATCAACATACCAATCACCCTGCATAAAAGGTCTATAATTCCTTTCAGTATTGATACATCTCTCAACAATCGATAAACATAACAAAAGACATCATCAAAAAAGAGTAGATGTGAGATTATATCCGACTCTGATATCATTACACCCCTTAGCCGATCATGATACCAAGATTCTTTGACCAACCTACTCAAGCCTTCGCCTACAAGAAGGAAGAGTAAGGGAAAAAAGGGGAATCCTTGATGGAGGCCCCTTGATGCTTTAAATAAATGTGATGGAGCTCGGTTAATTAACATTGCGAAATAGGCACTTTTTATGCAGTCCATGATCTAGTTAACCAAGTTCACATTCATCCTTATCTGAATTAGTGCCAAGCAAAAGTGTTAAGGTTTAAGCTATTATTAGAGTTCTTTGCATTTCACTGGATAACAATAGCATAAGATAGGATCACTGAGAAATACACAATCATAAGAGACACATCATTTATCCTGGGAAACCCTCATGGGGGAGAAAACCCAACAAAAATTCCTTATTATAGATAGCCAGTACAATGCCAAGAGATAACTCAAACAAATATAGAAAGTCCTCTCCCAAGAATGTGCCTCTCTCTCTCTCTCTCTCTCTCTCTCTCTCTCTCTCTCTCTCTCTTCTCCAAATGCAGCTTCGAAAATTGCTCCTCAATGAACAAGTGTGTGTGTGTGTATCTAAATGAGGCACTAGCCTCCTTATTTATACAACTCTAGCACATGTGGAGGTGTCTTTTCACTGGCAGGTATGACTTCTTCTTATGGGTGGTTATAACCACCTTTAATATATTTTGGGGCCTCTTTAATATATTCTGGGGCTGACTTCTTATTCTGCCTATTACAATTATGTTTTGACCAATCCGCAAAAGGGGATTTGGTCTTTTACAATAGACGACATGATTAATCTGCAATAGGGGATTGGTCTAATGAATAATACATCAATAATAATTAGAATACACTTTGCAGTTACATTATTTCAACACTCCCCCTTAACAAGAAGGGTATTCTACAACAACATTAGATAAGAGAGACGACAACATCATCAACAACATCAGGTGGGTGAGAGGAAAACATCATCAATATCATCTTGGAACATTGACTGGCGTATCTATAAATCATCATAAGTTTTTCTCATCATCAACACAACACGGAGGCTGAAGCATCATCATCCTCATCGGTATGAGGCTAAGGTAACATCATCATCATCTTCAACATGAACTCAGGAGATGAAGTGGCATCATCATCATCATCTTCAGCAAGAGGTTGAAGTGGCATCATCATCATCTTCAGCAAGAACTCGAGAGTTGAAGTGGCATCATCATCATCAATTGCATCAACATGGATTAGTATAACACTAACACATCCTCAACTTCAATAACATCACAAGTCTGATACATAATCAAAAGAAACAATATCACAACACAAAGGTTGGCAACACATCATCAAAGCACGAGGGTGGCAACACATCACATCAATTAAGTTGGCACATCATCACAACAATTAAGCTAGCACATTATCACAACAATTATGCTGGCACACCACACAACAATTAAGCCAGAAAACACCACACACCAATTAAGCTGGAAACACCACAACAATTAAGCTGGAATCACAATACTAGACTGGCTTTACATCACAGCCATTAAGCTGGAAGCACAGTACTAAGATGGATTTACGTCACAACAATTAAGTTGGAAGCACGGTATTAGACTGGCTTTATGTCACAACAATTAAGATGGAAGCACAATACTCAGATTGCTTTTCGTCACAACAATTAAGTTGGAAGCACAATACTAGACTAGCTTTATGTCACAACAATTAAGCTGGAAGCGTAGTACTAGGCATATCTCAACACAACAACTAGATTGGCTTTATTTCACAGCGATTAAGATGGAAGCACAGTACTAGGCATATCTCAACACAACAACTAGACTGACTTTACGTCACATCGATTAAGTTGGAAGCACAATACTAGGCATATCTCAACACAACAACTAGATTGGATTTACATCACAACGATTAGGCTGGAAGCACAGTACTAGGCATATCTCAACACAACAACTAGACTGGCTTTACGTCATAGTGATTAAGCTGGAAGCATAGTATTAGGCATATCTCAACACAACCACTAGACTGGCTTTACGTCACAACGATTAAGCTGGAAGTGCAATACTAGATATATCTCAACACAACTCTGCTCCCCCTTTCGAGGGAGGCCCTTTCAGAGTATACCAAGTTTATCTCGAAAGTGCTCAAACTTTACACGAGATAGAGGCTTGGTTAACACATCGGGAACCTGTTCATCCGTGCTAACATATTGGAGCTTTATGGCTCCTCTCTGCATCATGTCATAGATGTAATGATATTGTATCTCTATGTGCTTCGACTTGTCATGAAATACATGATTCTATGTCATATTTATGCAGCTATGGTTGTCACATAGGATCGTGGTTGCTTCCATCTCTAGGTCGAATAGACCGGTCAACAATTTTTGAAGCCATATAGCTTCACAGCTGGCAGAACACACAACAATGTATTCTTCTTCCATTGTGTTGAGAGCAATGTTGGATTTCTTCCTACTCTACCATGAGATCATGGTTGATCCCAAACTGAAACAACATCCTAAGGTGCTCTTCCTGTCAGAGACACTTTCATCCCAACCTGAATCAGTGTACCCACTCAGTGTGAAATCATGATCTCTATCATCACTGAGAACACAATCGAATGTACCTTTAAGGTACCTCATCACATGTTTTGCAGCAACTAGGTGAACATGTCTGGGTTCTACCAGAAATTGACTCAAATTGTTCACGGTAAAATAGATATCTGGTCTGGTGTTCATCAGGTACATCAACGATCCAATGATCTATCTATACATTGTGGCATCAATCAATTCTGACGAAGTGTCGACCAGTAGCTTCAGCTTCATTTCCATGGGTGTATTCATGGACTTGCACTCCAACATGTCGAATCTCTTCAAGATTTCGACTGCATACTTCCCTTGGTTAAGGAAGATCCTCTCTGGAATCTGCCATACCTCAAGATCTAAGAAATAATGCATTAGGCTAAGGTCTTTCATCTCAAATTCTGAGCGAGCTTCTTCTTACATTCGGCGATGATCTTTTCTTCTCCAGTTAAGAATAATTCATCCACATACAGCAACAATATCATCGGCTCATCGTTCATAGCCTTGGAGTAGAGGTTAGAATCTGCTTTACTCTTGGTAAAGCCCAAGCTCGTCAGAAAACTATTTGTCCTGCCATACCAAGATCTAGGAGCTTGCTTCAATCCGTACAGATCCTTATTCAACTTGCAGACATGAGACTTCATGTCTTCAACTTCAAATCCTTGAGGTTGCTCTATATACACTTCTTATTCGATGACACCATTTAGGAAAGTTGTCTTTACGTCCATCTAGTGTAACTTCCACTTCATCTTAGCTGCAAGGGCTATGATGGTTCTGATCGAAGTGTATCTGGCTATAGGAGAGAATGTCTCTTCATAGTCAATGCCTTCCTTTTGAGAAAAGCCACAAGCGACAAATCTTGCTTTATACTTCTCAATACTTCCATCAACAACATGTTTTATTTTGAAGAGCCATCTGGAAGATACCACATCCTTACTCTTCGATCTGGGAACTATTCCCCATACATTGTTCTTTATTATGGATTGGTATTCTTCTGTCATGGCATTTTCTCATTCTTTCTTCTGAATGGATTCTTCAAAGCAGGTAGGCTCATTTTCTATGAGATCACACATCAAAGCCATATAGCTGGAGAATTCCTTAGGTCTCTTCACCTATCTCATGGTTCCTTTGGGAAAACCATACTTCTCTCCATATTGAATAAGCTCCCTATCCCAAGCAAGCTTTCACTTATGGGAGATCGTCATCTGAGGAGGTTCTTGAAATTATACTATGTCATGATCTTCTATAATTTCCTCACTAGGGGAAGTTACGACTTCCCTCACTGGTTCTGCAACTCTGGGAACCTCCCTCACTGATTTTGTAACTCCGAGAGCTACGGGTTCCTCTTCATATACTTCTTCAAGATGGCATCTTCTTGATTTCTTGAGCGTTGCATCTTCATCAAAGTTCACATCCTTGTTGATCTCTCACAGGGTATACTTGGTGTTGCATACCAAGTCTAAATATGAAGGACTAAGTCAAGCTTTAAACGAGGTTTGCTTCCCGTTCTAATCTTTGGTCATCTTTGGAGCCTTTTGCTCCTTTCAATCAATCTTCATATGAGATACTCTGAATCTCAAGAGATAGCTTCTTCTTCATCTTCTTTGGTGTAAGAGTGTATATGGTCATGTACATAGTCTGCTTCATGTCTCATATAATATGTTGCCTTCTGCAACCTTCACTATAGCTTTCTCAGGGTTGTCACCTATGACTTGAAACTAGGTCAACAAAACAACAAGAAAGAATAATATCCTTTTGATAAAAATAGATAAAGCAATAGCACGAATAATCATCACAGTAGCTCCTTTAGAGCTATCATTCGTGGCTTGTCTAAAGCAACGATCAAAAGTAAGAGGTACACTACGAAATGAGGTCAACACTCTTATAGTGTTGTGATTGAACATTCTTCCATGTCAACCTAGAACTAACACACGAGGTTTCTCCTAGAGAAGGTGTTAGTTGTCTCAGGCAAATGATTGAATTAAGTATTTACCTCTATATTCTCACATGCTACCAAGTATAATACTTTACAAAGACTGCTATCTCAACTATAGTGGTTACTTGTAAATGGGTAGTCATCATTTTGTCATGTGTACCTAATCTTATCAACTTGATTAATCAAACCTGGAGCCTTGTCCTCAAGAATGAGTGAGCTTTCTTTTCTTCCAAGTCTCCTTCACTCAAGATGACGAGTGATTTCTTCAACCTGTCTTCTGTACTAAGACAATATGCTATCTTGATAGAAGGTTGGGTTAGAGGATAAACTCTATGAACTCAACTTTTAATCCATCTAATACCTTGACTCAGATTTTGACCAAAGGTTAGAATGATGGTCATATCTACAACATGCAACAATGATCAAAACAATGTCATAAAAGATAGATGCATATCATAATAATCACACCAGGGTTGCATCATTCCTCTAAATGTGTTGGATCTTGAGATCCTTCTAGATCTATGGCAAGAGATCCCTTCTCCTGCAAATACCCTTTAAAGCTTAACCGTTTAAACATGTGTGAGTACATACCTCTGACGACATTTGCAGGTAGAGGCACCATCTGGTAGCAACGGTAATGATCACCAACTCTTAAGAACTTCAAAGGTGATTTCAAATGGTACTATGGTTGCAACTGCAACTGCAATTTATACTGCAACTGGTTCTGAGACTGCAACTATAACTGCAACTTAGGGTTTTATGAAGAAACCCTAATTTTTCAAACTTCAAATTTTGAAATTCTGATCCAAGGGATAGATGCGCTGAGCTTAGGCGAGTAAGTTGGTGCAGTCAAATTTATGAAAATCCAACTTTTTACCCCCTCAAACTTGACCAACGGATTTCTAGATTGGTGCTTCTTGTTTTCTGGTACTTCTGGTACTCTGGTACTTCTGGTACTCTGGTTTTCTAATACTTTGTGAAAACTAGGGTTTCACTTTTTGGGAGATCTAGCCACTAAAAAGTTGCGCTGAGGATGCCAAAGTGATCCTTGAGGAAGGGTGCACTTTTCTAGATGGTTTTGGGGCTGAAATACTTCATCAACAAAAGCCCTAATTTGCATGTACGACAACAGTGATGTTTTTCACTTTCTCTTGTGAAAGATGCTCTCTTCAGCTTAGCTCTGATACCATGTTAAGGTTTAAGCTATTATTAGAGTTTTTTGCATTTCACTATATAACAATAGCATAAGATAGGATCACTGAGAAATACACAATCACAAGATACACATCATTTATCTTCGGAAACCCTCATGGGGGAGAAATGATCTGAAAATAGAAGGCTGACTTGTTATGCTATGCAAGCACCCCTACTTCATT
>ML793351.1:220509-251444 GCA_009831015.1 Picea engelmannii | reverse complement strand
TCGGCTCCATAATTTTTTAAACCAACACACAAACCAAAAATGAGGGGACACGTGGTGCCCTCCGATTGGGCGACGTGTCTCCTTATTATTCGCCCATAAACGGACACGTGTCATCATCCCATTGGACAAACATCATCTAATACAAACACGCCACATCATCAAACTGCCATGTCACCATGATGGTACGGCCCTGCCACGTGGCCGTACGGACTGTACGGACAGGTACAGTCAACATTTTTTACGTGTTTGACTTTCCGAACAGATCGCTATATCTTTCGCTCCCGACGTCCGTTTGAGACGAAACGAATTGCGTTGGGTTCGTGACGACGAGGGCTACGCTCAGGTCCGATTTGAGGCAATTCCGAGAACGTTGATTTTTGGGCTAAAATTTGACCCCTGGTCCAGATTTTGATCAAGAAAACCCATCAAAACTTCATTATTATAGATAGCCAATACAATGCCAAGAGATAAATCAAACAAATACAGAAAGTCATCTCCCAGGAATGCACCTCTCTCTCTCTCTCTTCTACAATTGCATCTCCGAAACTTGCTCCTCAATGAACAAGTGTGTGTGTCTAAATGAGGTGCTAGCCTCCTTATTTATACAACTTTGGCACGTGTGGAGGTGTCTTTTCACTGGCAGGGCCGACTTCTTCTTATGGGTGTTTATAACCACCTTTAATATATTCTGGGGCCTCTTTAATATATTATGGGGCCGACTTCTTATTCTGCCTATTACAACTATGTTTTGACCAATCCGGAAAAGGGGATTTGGTATTTTACAATAACCGACATGAACAATCTGCAATAGGGGATTGATCTAATGAATAATACATCAATAATAATTAAAATACACTTTGCAGTTACATTATTTCAACAGAAGGAAGGTCCAACTTATCCTGTTGTAGGATTTAGACATGTCTAACTTTAGAATGATCGCTTTGAGGTTCTTTTTCTTCACAGAGTGAAGGAGTTCTTGTGCCATGGCAATGACATTGTGAATTTCTTTGTTTTTGAAAATTCCAAAAGGTTCTTCCCCCACAACTTCACTGAGTAGAGGCATTAACCTCCTTGCAATAATTTTCGAGATTAGCTTGTACACCACATTGCAGCAGAAAATGGGTCTGAAGTCCCCGAAAGAGTCTACATTTTGAACTGTAGGGATAATTAATAGAAAGGTGGAGTTCAAGGTATTGTTGGTTGTTGAGCCTGATTACCTTCCTGATTCATAGGTATTTTGTTTTCAGCCATGTTTATACCCCATGAAGACTTTACACCCCAGACGTATGTACACTCTTCCACGCGGGGGAGTGCAGAGGGGGGTTACCCCCTCTGCGGGGTTTGGGGGAAAGCGGGACCCTGAAAAAAAAATTGCCTTGTAAAAGTATATTGTAATTTCATTGTAAATCTGGACTGTTCATTATAAGGTCGTAGATCTAATGGTAGAAATTATGTTAGGGTTTTTTTCCCTAGAAGGCAACCCTCTGTTATGAGGGAAATGTATTGCGGCTATGTATGATAGCGAATATTGTATTCTAAGATTAGAGACTATGAGATAAATAAGAGGAAGTTACAGTGGGTTTGCTGTAGGTTGTATCCCTTCATACACTGGATAATAATAAAGGAAGGACCTGGCAATTTCTCTGGTGGACATAGCCCACACTGGGTGAACCACGTAAATCTGTGTCTCTATTGTATTGTGTATCTTCTGTGTTCTGTTTCTGCATTTGTTTTATTTTATTGCTCCATGGTCCTGCTTTTCTAACACAAGGATTGATGAACTCTTCCAACCCTCTAGGACTCTTTGACCATCAATAATAAATCCTCTTTAAGGAGCTCATGGAAGGATTTTAAAAACTCGACCGTAAATCAATCTATAACATGACTTTTCCCATTCTACATAGAATTGACGGCAGTGCTCAATTCCTTTTCAGACACTTCCATACATAAAGCCAGGTTTGTTTCTTCCATGAAAAAAGAAGGTAACTTAGTTACTACTTCAATAGTCTCCTGAATCGGGCGTCCTATTGGATCTGACAAACGATTTTCAAAACCCTTGCGCCAACTTTTGATTTTTCCAAATAAGAACTCACAATAATTCCCTCTTCATTCTTGATTTCCCAAATTGAATTTAAATTTCTCCGATGGTTGGAAAAATGGTGGAATTTTTTTTTATCATTATCCCCTTCCTGGAGCCAGATGGCTCTAATTTTTTGTCACCATTCCAACTCTTCATTTTTTATCCACAAGGATTTTTTCTCCTCCATTAGTTTCAGATCCTCTAACCGGATCTCGCAAAGAGAACTTTCATCAATGCTCCATCTTAGATCAGAGAGATTAGCTTCTATTTCTGATATATTCCACTTTTTTTTGGCTCATCAAACTGGGAGCCATTGTTTAATAGCTTCATTAACTCTTTTCAAATTAGATTCAAACTACACCATCATTAGAGTTGGATCATAGGGAGAAATATTGACCCAGTTAGAGCGCACCAATTTCCTAAAATATTCATCCTCCAACCATACCTGACTAATATTCAAGGGGGTAGGGGGAGCCTCTGACCGTGATTTCTAAAGAAATGAAATCAATCTATGGTTAGAAATTCCGCCTTCCTCCATGAAAGCCTTGAATATGAAACCCATATTCAAAAACAACTCAGTGATGAGAAATCTATCCAATCTTTTAGCCACCTCATTACTACCAATTCTGAAGTTTCTGTAGGTAGGAGAGAGTTTGGTCGGCTCGACATCAACCAAACTATTATTTTCAAGAAAAGAGTGAAATAAGTCAATCTAACAGTCTTCTTTGGGGTTTGGTCCCCATATCTCTCTAAGGGAGAGAGTAAAGTTCAGGTCACCGCATATCACCATAATGGGATCATGGAACACACCTGCAGAGGAAAACTCTTCCTAGAAAGGGATTGTCTCATAATTTATCGTAGTAAAGGAAAAAGAAACTTTTTTATGTTTAAGCTTGACTGAAATGAACAACCGATGGGACAAATAATGGAGGGCCTTAAAATATGGGCTCCAACCTAGAATAAGACCTCTAGACATACCATCAACATCAACCACACTAAAGGACCGATTCTTTAACCAAGAACCCACCAACTTCATGAAAAGATAAGCCCGACACATTGTTTCCTATAGCATGACTACGTTGGGCCTAAGGGTCGGGAGGAGCCTTTTGAGGGAGGGTTTTTTAGAGGAGCCCCCAACCCCTCTACAATTAAAGGAGAGGATAATCATTTCTAAGGGAGGGTAGGGTGCTCCCCTCTCTAAGGGCTCTGGAAATAGTGGACTAGGTTCCCTTATGGACCTCTACAACCACCTTCTCCTTAGATTTTCACAAACTCGACTTTCTCCTTGGCTGAGAGACTGGAAGGGGAACCAAAGATAGACCTCCTTTGGAAAGAGCAGGCCCATTAGGACATCCCTTAGACCAAAGGGCATATCTTTCGGCCAGAGGGGAACACGGGATACTGGGATGAGGGGAGGGGGCATAGGTGGGCTATGGGGAGTTCTCTCAGGAAACCAAACCAAGGACCGAGGAAGGGGAAACAAACGGGGGAACAAGAGGGAGCGATAAATTCAGCGAGGTATCCAGTGTATCTTGGGGGGTATTGTCGACACTTCCTTTATTAGGATGATCACAAGGGCTGGAGGAACCTCTCCAATAGGGGAAACCAGGGAACTAGGAATAGGATAAGAGGAGCAGGGTGAGGAAGGGACTTCACCACCATTCAACATATTAAAATAAGAAAGAACAAAGAACTCTTTAGCATCTTTCACACCTTTATTTGAAGAATGAAGAGACAAATCCCCCACATCTGCACTTGAGATAATCTCATTTTCTAGATCGATGGAGATAAAATCTGTCTTTCCTTGTACTGTAACCGCATCGATGTTTTTTTAGTGCACCAGACCTTAACTACACCATCCTTCTCCCAAATAAACTTTGAGCTATGTTTATGAGCAAGAGCCTAAGGAAACCTGACCTCACACCCTCTGAAGGTCATCTCTAATCCGTTGATGAAACCATTCCTCGAGCTAAGAGGGGAAGACTCCTTAGAGAAAAAATAGGGCGAAGAAACGTCGAGAGAGTGCTTGGAGGGAAATAGACCATCACCTTTGTGAGACCCAAGGGAATGTGCATGTGCCTTGACTTTCTCATCCTTCTCTCGGTACTTACTATCTTTAGCATGCTTGAGATCCAGGCCTAATTTACCAACTTTCTGTCCAGAATCCACGTGGTGATGCAGAGATAAAGGGGCTCAGAGATTTAGAAATTCTTCCTGCAACAGAAAGGATCTGTCTGACGTAGGGATCTACTCACAATCAACTTCATCCTCCTGCAAAAAAATCGAGTTGTAAAGTCGTCGAGAGAGAAGGGCGGGGAAAGGAAGGAAAAGAGGGGAACATTAAACTAAATTTTGTTATTTCTTTCTATAAAAATAATGAATAACTATAATTAATATTAAACTAAACTGTGTTATAAAAAATTATTTATTTCTATTCATTTTAAATTTAGAATTATTAAAATAATTTATTAAATAATTACTAATAATTACAAAATAATAATTTTTAATTACATATATTAATATTATATTAAAAGGTTTTTAATTGAAAGTTTTTACCTAATGGCATGCTTCATTTAACATCTATCGACTCTCATATCTCATTGGGTTACATTTAATTTATTTGGCCATGAACTTTCTTACAATCTTCTTGTTCTATTTTAATAGATTGTGAATATGTTTCATCTCACTAGCCTATATATGTAATTGTTTCATTTAGTTTATATTTACAATCAACATAAAATGTTTAAATTACATAAACTCTTGAAAATAAATTTGAAACTTTTGATAGACTAATATTCAAGTAATTTGATAAATATTAAGTAATAATAAACGCATGAACAAAGAGCTTTTTACACCATATTTATAGTTTTGTACTTGAACATTTTACATTATATTTAGAGACCTATAATTGAACTTTTTTACACCATATTTCAAACTTTGTACTTAAACATTTTACACCATATTTACAACTTTTTTTACACCATATTTCAAACTTTGTACTTAAACATTTTACACCATATTTACAACTTTATAATTAAACATTTTACACCAAAATTACAACTATGTACTTCAACATTTCATAATACAATCTTTCATTTTACCTTTTCTATTATATGGTAGTTACCTTTTCTTTTCTATTATATGGTAGTTTGAGTGAGAGATATATTTGAATAAAATTAATCATTACCAAGAACACTAAACATTTTATCACCGAACATTATATTTTCATTCTAACCATAAATCTATCAAAAATATGTACCATAATCCCAACAAAATATTTGAGTGGGATTTATCCAATGAATTATTTTGCATCCAAATAAAAGATGTGTCTTAATTGCTTCTAGTTCGTGAGCGCGAACACAGATTTATGTACATTGTCATTTACCACTCTCTAAACCAAAGAAAATACTAAAACATTAATAATGTATATTTAAATTATTATTCTATTAATACTTTATACCATATAATATATTATTATATTATTTTAATAAAATAATAAAATAAATGTATTATTAAATAAAGTTTATTTAAAAATATTTATAAGGTTTATAAGTTTATTTAAATAATAAAATGAACTTATTATTAAATAAAGTTTATTTAAAAATATTTATAAGGTTTATAAGTTTGTTTAAAAGAAGCATGGATCCGAAGCTGATATAGTGAAGGATCAAATTTTTTGGAGCAACCGTAAGCTAGGGTTTTGGATAGTCGTGACCATAGCAGAGGACAACATGAACACCAAAGGGGGGTAAGGGTACCGCCTCGTACAAACAAGTAGTGGTAGAGAGAGGGAAAGGGCCAAGAGGCGTATTTTTCAAGGCACCAATGACAGACACCTCGGGATCTGACCCAAAAAAAGGTTAGGAAAGGAACTAGGGCAAAATCGAATGCATGGAAGAGGAAGCCAGAGAAACCTAGAATGAGATGCAAGACACATCGAAGACCAACCAGGCAGAAGGGCGCAACCCATGCAAACCTAAAACAACAATGATACCCAAGGTGATACTAGAGGATCCACAGACGCAACTCTATAGGGATTAGATGAAGGCGCATGCGCTAATATGTAAGTTTATGGGCTTGTGTCCCACCGAAAGAACGTTGTGCAACTGGATCAAATATCACTGGAAGCCAAATGGGGAAGTGGAGCTCCATCTGGGATCGAAAGGTTTCTTCACAGCAGTCTTCATAAACCTGGAGGACAGAGATAGAGTCTTTGAAGGAAGGCCATACTTCCATGCATCAGCAGGGTTGTACATGCAACCATGGAAGGAAAATTTCTCCCCAGAAAAAGAGACCTTTAAAAAGGTGTTGGTCTGGCTGAGATTCTATTCCCTACCGTTAGACTACTGGTTACCATCTACTTTTGAAGCAATAGGAAATAAACTGGTCAAATATATAAAGACAACAAAAGCCACCCTAAAAGGGAGATACACATCTTACGCAAGAATATGTATAGAGATGGATGTGTCGGGAGCACTCCCAGAAGCCACAAGCCTCTAATTCAAGGATGAGGAATGGATCCAAAACATCGATTATGAACAGATCCCCTTTCGATGTAGAAGATCCCCTTCTGATGTAGAAGGTGCCATGAACATGGTCACCTTATCAGGGAATGCCCTCTTAATAAAAAATAGGAAACGGAAAACCCCAAACCACAGCAAGATGAGGAAGGGTTTGTAAAACCAAACCCCAGAAGTAGAGCCAACAAAAAGCAGAGCAAAGCCCATGCAGGAAATAACCCAGAGGTCCAGAATAAACCGAAAGGACGGGATAAAACCAATAAAGGGGAAGAAGCCAATAAGGATATGAAAAAAGATCAGGAGGTCAGAGAACAGACACCAAACGAGCCCACCGACTGACCAAATAATCATAAGGAATAGGGAAGCTGCGCAACCTCGATGGAAGGAGAAACCAGAGACGACAACACCCCCATGCAAGAAGCAGATGGAGAGGCGGAAATGACACTAAGCGAAGTGAGCACAGAAGATCCGGAACTCAGAGGCCTTGTGGAAAGGGAACGGATAGATCTCACGAACATACTGGAGCAATTGAAAAGATAGGGAATAGACAGTGTACCAACAAAGCAACTTGACCGCATCTAGTACCTGTTCCTCCTAAGGGAGGAAGCCAAAGATAGAGGCCTAAATCATACACACAGGGAGATTGGAAACCTAGGAGTCAAAGCCGGTGAGGGACAACCACAACTCTCACCCAAGAAGACACAGAGGAAAAAAGGCAGGAAATCAAATAGTGTAGCCCTACAGGAGCTTGGAGTGCTACTAATAAACTCGGGTAAGATCAAGAAACTCTTCCCCAACTCCCCCTCGCATGTTTAAATGAAGGTTATAACTTGGAATATAAGAGGCCTAAACAACCCAAGAAAGCAAAGAATTCATAGAAATAGACTAAAACATGAACAACCGAATCTATGTTTTATTCAAGAGACCAAGTGTAATACAGACATAATGGAAAAAATTGGTCAACAACAATGGCGCAAGTACAAGAAGGTGGCTATTGGGGGCCAATAAATGGCAGGAGGTATCCTCACCCTGTGGAACCCACAAGTACTAAGACTAATAGCAGTCGAAGCGACAAGGCATACCCTTACGATTCACATGCAACTCATTGGGAACACAGAGGTGATTTTATGCACTAATGTGTATGGACCCCAGGTGTCAGAGGATATGAGAGGAATGCTAAGAGACCTAGAGGATCTTAAAAAACGAGCCAACAACCTCCAATGGATACTAGCCGGGGATTTCAACATCATCACATCACGTGCGAAGAAAAAAGGAGGTACGAGAAGATTGGATAGAGATGTGGAGGAGGTCTCAAAATTCATAGACATGACGGAGATGGTAGATCTGAAAACCAATAATGGACAGTTCACCTGGAACAATAAGCGAATGAGCCAACAACAGGTAGCAACAAGACTCGACAGATTCCTAGTGCTAGAGTCAATCATTATGTAGGGGCTAACCTTAGACTGCAACATCCTTCCATGGGGGGGATCTGATCACTGGCCAGTGCAACTGGAAGCAGGCTTCCAGACCACACCAAAGAACATACCTTTTAGATTTGAGAAATTTTGGATTGAACACCGGACTTTCAAGGAAAGAATCAAACAGTGGTGGCATAAGGAGCAACCAGAGCAAGGTACAAGGATGTTCAAACTCTATAAGAAACTAAAACATATCAAATATAGGCTCAAGGAGTGGAACAATGACACTTTTGGGAATATAAACTAAGAGAAGAACAACATTGAAGAAAAAATGAAAAAACTCTAGGAAACCTGCATTTCGGAGGGCTACAATGAGGAGCGGAAAAAGGAAGAGATCCAAATGACCCAGGAATGGGAAGAGCATTGCCAGCAAGAAGAAACTCTTTGGCGACAAAAGTCCCGGATCAGATGGCTAAAGGAAGGAGAACGGAACACCAAGTTTTTTCATAGAACAACCATGGCCAGAAGAGCCCATAAAAAAATCCTGAAGATTAGGGACCAGGATGGAATAGAGAGAGAATCACATAAGGACATCGAAACAACTCTCGTAAACCACTTCCATGGGATAGCCCAGGAACCTAACCAAGATAGAATGGAGGCCATACAAAAGATAATCCAACATATCCCCCGCCTGGTAACTAAAGAACAAAATAACAACTTGAACAAGCCCATTGCGGAGGAGGAAATAGACCAAGCACTCCAAAGAAATGACCCAGTTAGATCACACCAATTTCCTAAAATATTCATCCTCCAACCATACCTGACTAATATTCAAGGGGGTAGGGGGAGCCTCTGACCGTGATTTCCAAAGAAATGAAATCGATCTATGGTCATAAATTCCTCCTTCCTCCACAAAGGCTTTGAATATGAAGCCCATTTTCAAAAACAACTCAGTGATGAGAAATCTATCCAATCTTTTAGCCACCTCATTACTACCAATTCTGAAGTTTCTCTAGGTAGGAGAGAGTTTGGTCGGCTCGACATCAACCAAACTATTATTTTCAAGAAAAGAGTGAAATAATCCAATCTAACAGTCTTCTCTCGGGTTTGATCCCCATACCTCTCTAAGGGAGAGAGCAAAGTTTAGGTCACCACCTATCACCATAATGGGATCATGGAACACACTTATAGAGGACAACTCTTCCCAGAAAGGGATTGTCTCATAATTTATCGCAGTAAAGGAAAAATAATCATTTTTATGTTTAAGCTTGATTGAAATGGGCAACCGATGGGACAAGGAATGGAGGGCCTTAAAATATGGGCTCCAACCTAGAAGAAGACCTCTAGACATACCATCAGCATCAACCGCACTAAAGGACCAATTCTTTAACCAAGAACCCACCAACTTCATGACAAGATAACCCCGACACATTGTTTCCCATAGCATGACTACGTTGGGCCTAAGGATCATGAGGAGCCTTTTGAGGGAGGGTTTTTTAGGGGAGCCCCCAACCCCTCTACAATTAAAGGAGAGGATAATCATTTCTAAGGGAGGGTAGGGTGCTCCCCTCTCTAAGGGCCCTCGAAATAGTGGATTGGGTTCCCTTACGGACCTCTAAAACTACCTTCTCCTTAGCTTTTCACAAACTCGACTTTCTCCCTAGCTGAGAGATTGGAAGGGGAACCAAAGCTAGACCTCCTTTGGAAAGAGCAGGCCCATTAGGACATCCCTTAGACCGGAGGGCATATCTTTCGGCTAGAGGGGAAGAAGGGATACTGGGATGAGGGGAGGGGGCACAGGGAGGCTACGGGGAGTTCTCTCAGGAAACCAAACCAAGGACCGAGGAAGGGGAAACAAAAAGGGGGAACAGGAGGGAGCGATAAATTCAGGGAGGCATCCACTATATCTTGGGGGGACTGTTGACACTTCCTTTATCAGGGAGACCACAAGGGCTGGAGGAACCTCTCCAATAGGGAAAACCAGGGAACTAGGAATAGGAGAAGAGGAGCGGGGTGAGGAAGGGACTTCACCACCAGCAACAAAAAAAAATACCATTCAACAGATTAAAAGAAGAAAGAATAGAGAACTCTTTAGCAGCTTTCACACCTTTATTCGAAGAATGAATAGACAAATGCCCCACAATTGCACTTGAGCTAACCTCATTTTCTAGATTGATGGAGACAAAATCTGTCTTTTCTTGTACCATAACCACATCCATATGAGCCTTTATTCCTTATGTTTTTTTATTGCGCCAAACCTTAAACGAGGAATTAACAGAAGGAACCATGTTTTTACATTGTTCTCTCAAATGTCAAATGCCGGGGCAGTGAAAGGGGAGATTCCAGTAATCCACCCTTTGATACCATGTCCGTAATCCACCCTTTGATGCCATGTCCAATCACCTAAGACAATATCAATACTCCCTACCAGACCCTCTCGAACATCAACTTCCACATGAATCCAAGCCCATCTTTCGTCTTTCTTAGAAGCCCAATTGGGATCAAAACCCACGAAGGATCCTGGCTTATTTCCAATCACCTCCAGCGCATCGCTTAACCAAACAATCGAGGGCAGTCCGAGAACAATGGCCCAAACTTTCATGCGTGATGGACTGGATCGAAATCCAAAGTCAAGAACTTCAACATGAGCCCCGACATTCCCTAAGACCCACCTTTATTCAGGATCACTTTGCAGTCATCCTTGGAATGCAGAGGAAAGGAGTACCACCCGCGGGGTAATACATGGGCTTCTGGTAGATAGCCCAAGACCGACATCCATTCTTTCCCCATCCAATTATGAAGATCCTTATCCCCAGTGGTTTTACCATTAAAACGTCCTACTAACAATTTAGCAGCATACTGAGACACCTCTGAAATGGGGATATCCACCCCCACCACCATTTTAACTACACAATCCTTCTCCCAAATAAACTTTGAGTTATGTTGATGAGAAAGAGCCTAAGGAAACCTGACCTCAGACCCTGTGAAGCTCATCTCTAATCCGGTGATGAAACCATTCCTTAGAGCAAAAAGAGGGCGAAGAGACGTCGAGAGACTGCCTGGAGGGAAACAGACCGTTACCTCTGTGAGACGCAAGGGAATGTGCATGCGCCTGGACTTTCGCATACTTACGATCTTCAGCATGCTCGAGATCTAGGCCTAATTTACCAACTTTCTGTTTAGAATCCACGTGGTGATGCGGAGATAAAGGGGCTCGGAGCTCTAGAAATTCTTCCTGCAACAGAGAGGATCTGCCTGACGCAGGGATCTACTCATAATCATAATCAACTTCGTCGTCCTGCGAGGAGGCCATCTCTCCACTCCAAACGAGAAAATCGAGTTGTAAAGCCGCCGAGAGAGAAGGGCCGGGAAAGGAAGGAAAAGACGGGAACAAGAGTGGTAGACGGAAACCTGCGGGCACGGGAAGAGATAAAAATCAGGCCGGGAAAAAACTAAGAACAAGAAGAGGCCGTCGGAGGGGATAATGGGCCTGAGTCCCTCTCCCGAGTTCCTATTGCCTCGGGAAAGATTTTTGTTTCTCAACTTATTAACCTAACTACTTGAGAATTATGAAGGGCACATTTCATTTAACATCTATATTCTCTCATATCCTAATATCCTATTGGGTTACATCCAATATATTTGGTCATCCTCTAAACTTCCTTACAATCTTCTTGTTCTATTTTAATAGATGGTGMGAATATAACTTATGAATCTATTGTAATTTATTTTTAGTTTTTAAAATATCTTTTTTTTTTAATTATTAATTTTTTAAATAACAATGTTTTTCAGTTAATTTATATTTTTAAAATTAATATATTTCAAAWCTCTGTGAAAATATCTTTAAAATATMTATCTATGTGATATCATAAAACTTATTCATAAATAATCAATTTATTTTCTTAATTAAAATAAATTGGAATCTATATCTAAATATATTTATTTCTTTATATAAAAATAATGAATAACTATAATTAATATTAAACTAAACTATGTTATAAAAAATTGATTAATTCTATTCATTTTAAATTTAAAATTATTAAAATAATTTATTAAATAATTACAAAATAATATTTTTTAATTACATATATTAATATTATTTTTTTAATTGAAGATTTTTACCCGATGGCATGCTTCATTTAACATGTATCCACTCTCATATTTCATTGGGTTACATTCAATTTATTTGGCCATCCTCTAAACTTTCTTACAATCTTCTTGTTTTATTCTAATAGATTGTAAATATGCTTCATCTCACTAGCCTATATATGTAATTATTTCATTTAGTTTATATTTATAATCAATATAAAATGTTTAAATTACATAAACTCTTTGAAAATAAATTTGAAACTTTTTATAGACTAAAATTAAGTAATTTGATAAATATTAAGTAATAATATAAACAATAATTATTTCATTTAGTTTATATTTATAATCAATATAAAATGTTCAAATTACATAAACTCTTTGAAAATAAATTTGAAACTTTTTATAGACTAAAATTCAAGTAATTTGATAAATATTAAGTAATAATATAAACAAAGAGCTTTTTACACAGTATATATATTTTTGTCATCATATTTTATATGATAGTATTATATGATAGTTTGAGTGAAGGATATCTCTGAATAAAATTAATCATTACCAAGAACATTAAACATTTTATCACCTAACATTATATTTCCAATTCTAACCATAAATCTATCCACAAATATGTACCATAATCCCAGCAAAATATTTGAGTGGGATTTATCCAATGAATTATTTTGCATCCAAATAAAAGGTGTGTCTTAATTGCTTCTAGTTCGTGAGCGCGAACACAGATTTATGTACATTGTCATTTCCCACTCTCTAAACCAAAGAAAATACTAAAACATTAATAATGTATATTTAAATTATTATTCTATTAATACTTTATACCATATAATATATTATTATATTATTTTAATGAAATAATAAAGTGAACTTATTATTAAATAAAGTTTATTTAAAAATGTTTATAAGGTTTATGAGTTTATTTAATAATAATATAAAGTTTATATTTATGTTGCTTTATTATAAGTGTTATAATAAAATTTATTCAATAATGTTTATAATAATGTTTTTTTAATAAAAAAATTAATTTTATAATAATATATATATATTTTTTGTAATTTTTTTTTTATTTCCTCAAAATTCTATCATATTCATACATAATATAATAATATCTAGAAATATGTTGCCTATTCCGTTAGACAAGTAGAAACTAGAATAGGTGGCTTCGTGATATGTTGTTTGGATTAAAGAAAAAAATTGCCACTTATTTCGTCAAACAAATGGAAACTAGAGTAGGTGGATGTGAATTTTAATATCTAAACCATCCAACAAGAATAGAGAAACCCGAATATGAAATGCAAACTCCTACAATTTTTTTGCAAATACAGTGCATAGAGATAAAAGGAAAAAACTAAGCAGTGGATGAACTAGTGAAGCATGTGCCATCGTGAGTTCCACCAATGGGAGTGAACATGAATGGTTGGGCACTGTTGTTGACTCTGCGAGCCCGAGAGAGCATCGTACCGTATGCTAAGACGACTATTGAGCAGGGTGTGGCTATGTAGATGTTCCTACATGTCCCTGTGCATCTTGAAGATGAGTTCCAAATGTTTTGGCGAGAGGAAACAAGTGGAGCACGATTCCCAGTCCGGAGTTGTGGAGGGAGGTGGGGGGTCTCCATTAGGAAGTCGTTCAACGATATTTATTCCTAAATTGTGCATGTTTCCCAGTCTGAGATACCAACTACAAGGAGAAAGGAATGGCTAGTGTTGGGTGGGTCATGGGGGTCTGTAACAATGTACAAAAGGGAGGTCGACTGGATGTTAATCGGCTCTGCAGGGATCTATTCTTCTACAAAGGCCATTGGAGGCTCGTCATTCCCCCATGTCCCGACGAACCAGAGATGTTAAAGGCGCCTAGGTGAAGTGGTGAAGCCTTCCTTTCTGGAAGTGTAGCTGTAATAAGATGGCCCTCTCTTGGGTTTCTCGTGATCCCAAGTCACGATCATGGAGTCAATATAGACTCTGAGCGAGAAGAGAAATTGCAGAGGGAGGGGGAGAATGACTGGAGCCAAAACACAAGAACTGAACCAGAGTCGAATAGTGAGAGCCATAACAAACCTAGAGTAAATGGAGGGGTGTCAGAGGAGATGAAGAGACCTTGCACGTGCCTCCCATACCCATCACCATCTTCCAACCTTGTTGAACTGAAGGAGCCATTAAACCAGAGTGAGAGAGTTGTGTTTCTTGATCGTATGAGCCTTGAATGTTGCCCATCCTACGAGAAATGGATGTGAGGGCGGCGACAGTTGTATTTAAGTCAGCGATGTGCATGTTGGCGATGTGTCTCCCCATCCGGGGAACTTTATAATAATATTTTAAGGTAATATACTTTATTACTTTTATAAACATTATTAAATAAACTTTATAAAACAATTCATTTTTTTATTTTTTTCTAGTTTGTGGCTTGAGAAACCACAACTCAGGGGCATCTTAGTCATCAAAATCACCCGGGGAACGCACCCAGCCTGAGCCATACCAACCCTTAAGATGGATGGATTTTTTTTCCCCGAAAGTTTCAAACCGGTGACTTAATATCACAAAGTGCCTTAACAACACACTCTATCACCAAGTGTCCTACACCTCGAGAACTATAAAATAATTCATTACTAATCTTTCATTTAATATTTATATTTAATATTGCTTTATTATAATAAAATTATAATAAATTATAATAACATTTATAATAATAATTATTTAAATTTAAAATAATAAAATAATACACTTTATTATTTAAATATATTAAAATACTATTAATACATTAAATTTTAATATAAGTAATTTGTTAAATGGTTTGTTTTTTAAATGGTAATTTAAATAGTAAATTAGTAATTGTATTAAGTAAATGTGAACAAGTAAAGAAAAAAATAGTAAAAGAAATTCAGTTTGAAATATGCAAAGGGTTTAATGTTGGATATGTCGTTTAATACGAGAATATACCAACATCTTTAAATTATGACCATACAATCAATGCTCCATTAAATAAATCCATTGAATTCCAATAATATAGAGTCCTATCTAATTAAATATGTCATTGATAATTTTCACTTTAAAAACTTCAATTAATATATGTAATTAAAAAGGATTATTTTGTAGTTATTAATAATTATTTAATAAATTATTTAAATAATTTTAAAATTAAAATGAATAGAATTAATATTTTTTATAARATAGTTTWTTTTTTTTTTTTTAAAATAAAYTAGATGAAGAAAAAATTACAAAGTGATAYATAGATTTGTTGATAGAAAAAGACCCCACAAAAAGAGAAYAAGGGAGCATTAGAGAMTAATCGATGCTAAAAGAGAGCCAYACGGAGTCCATGGGCATAACAAGATGAAACATTACAAGATAAGGAGAAAGGGTCGGGTCATTGTGTTAGTCGGAGAGGATCCTTTCTTCCTTTTTTCTTACGAACATCAATCCAACCAGAGGAGCTGATAGTCTCAATAGCCTTCACCACCAAAGCCAGATGGTCTAAGGAAATGCCGAAATCTTGAGCTACAGAAGCTAAGGGTGCTTTCTTGTCACTGTCTGAATTATTCTATTCATGAGGAGGTTTATGAGTCCCTGAGAGCGGGGTTGTGGCCATGATTATGTCATTTGATTCATCATTTTCAAGGGGAGTGTGCAAAGGTTGAACTGTAGGATTTAGAGTCAAAATTTCCGAAGCTTCATGATGTTGTGTTGAAGAAAAAGGCTGGTGTTTTGGGTCTTCGGTTGGTTGTTGCACATTTGTTGGAGACTACGATGGTGTTGTAGAAGGCATAGGAGTTGGGGCATCTTTGTGATGTCGCTTGTTGTTAGATGAAGTGTTCGAGTGACTTTTGAAATTTTTAGGGTCTTGCAAACCATTAGCCCTTTTCCGTGCTCCAGGGGATGAGGATGGGGTTGTGGATAAAGGAAATGTTGTCTAAAGGTGCCATCTTTGCTGATAGGAGGGACACTTGAAGGCAGTCTTCTCATAATCGACTAGTTGCGTGTAAGGATCATCCTCAGTCCAATCTATAAGAATTCTATCTGGTAGCTCTTCAATGAGGTTGATTTCAATGCATATGTGGGCGAAGGTTACAAAGCCTTTCGTTATCTGGCCTGTTTCAATCTTTATAAACCTACCCAACACATTGCCCAGGGTAGGTAAAAAAGATTGAGTATAAAAGTTCAAAGGTAAATTGGGGAGTCTTACCCAGATCGGTGTAGTCATAGCAGTCATAGTCAGCAGGTTGAAATCAGTGAACTGTCTTTGCATGGAAATACCATATTTGCCCCAGAACCATGGACCTTTCTCTAGCACGCATTGGCAATTTGCCTTTGGGTGAAATCATGAATATGGGTGTCTATTTTTCTACTTTAATGAGAAAAAAAACTATATTTTCACAAGTTCTTCAACTTTCGCCATACAAAAGTATTTTTTTTTTTAGAATTTCACTTTACAGTAAAAGAAAAACTAGTGAAGAATTTTGGTAACTTTCCAATGACTATTTTTCAATTTTTCTTTATTAAGATTTGATATGTCAATTTGACAATTGTTTAATAGTATGTTCCTTAAACATGAAAGGAATGATAATGAGTTATTTTTTCCCCCAACAATGTATCTATTATTAAACTTTTGTTTTTAACAAATGAAATATACTGCAACAATCTACAGAGAATCTATTTAATTATGACTATAATTTTGAATCTAATGGATGATGTAACATCCTTGGCCTTCCAACAATACCGACAATACCACTACTCAGCTCTGACTTAGCTACGATACCAAAATGTAACATCCCCGACCATTCAACAGACCGAGTAATGCTACCACATGAAACATTCACATATAAATATATAACATTCATTTTAATCGAAATAAAACACATAAAACAGAGTTACTGCTACCATACAGATTCATATGTAATAGACAATAATTCATATACGCAACAAAATACATGATAACATTCAAGAATCACAGGCATGCATAACATAAAATTAAGCACATAAATGATACTTATCTTTCAACTGGAATAACACCACAAACTACGTGCTGACCTTCCATGAACCTCCCATCCATAGACCACATTGCTCATCACACTTAGCAGTGGGTCACCCCCGAGCTAGGACTAAGCTCCACCCAGGGCAAGGGAATCCTAGGCTAGGCAAGGTCAATAGGGAAGACATACAATTAAAGAGGAAGGATTCTCTCCCATAAGCCACTTGTGCCCACTGTTCACATAATACCATTCCTCACATGCCTGTCCCACCCCAGGAGTATACACCTTCACTGTCACGGATTCCATTGGCTGCTTCACCTCCCTTGCCTTGGGCTTCAACAAAAGGCCGGACCAGAATTCTCAGAGCTCTGTAACAACTATGGGACCCCTTCCAGGAGAACTCACTTCCACAACACACTCTCTCACCTGGAGAGAGTTTCCCACATGCCTGAAAACCTTCCTCTTCAACCACAACCACCTCCCTCACCTAGAGAGAGTGTTGCACACAGGCCTGACAACCTACTTCTTCAACCCGTTCCAGAACAAGGAGGACAACAATAAGGCTCAATAAGGAACAAATGATGGCAGCAAACCACACTCAATCGAGGAACTGCATGGCCAGAACAACCAACAATTATGACACACATGACACAAACAAATATGGGGTGCTTGGGCTTCACAGAAGACGCGGCTCAGTCCACGGGTTCTCACTGGGTTCGGACGTAGGATGGGATAATGGATAACGAACAACCTTCCCGTGAGGATTTACTTCATTGTTCGTGGGTATACAGAGGCAGGCGTAGAGGCAAAATGGTTCAGACACCCCATATCCCCACGAACTCAGGCGGAGGATGACAAAATGAGAGAGAGAACCCCCAACACGACTGACTTCTTCATCTTTAACTGCATGCGCCCAGGTCGACACCTATCTTCTTGGAGCTGCATGCACTCCATTTTTCATATGTTCCCTTTCCAGGAACTTAGGACAACACTTGGTCAATTGACCACCTTAGCCTTTTAGGAAATAATAATAAATTATTATCTCCTTTAGAGGTAAGCCCCACTAGCTTAGCTCCTAGGCCCAAACACTTAGCCTCCTTCCTTTCCCAACCTTCTGGAAACTTAGTCCCCCATCACTCTTTCTTCATGGTCGGTCTATAGGTAACGATGTTTTTATATTAACAAAGTGCATAATTACATGTACAAAATAGGCTCCTGGCCTTTAACACCTAGGCTCTCCGACCTACTTGCACGTAAGCTTACCATCTTACAATTGCTCAACTCACCAATCTACAAAACATGTTTACAATACATAGATATACATGGGGCTCTTCCTTGGGGTATTACAATCCCCTCCCCTTATTTTTTCACTGTCCTCAGTGCAACTTACTTATACATATATAATTAAAAAATTCTTCAAAATCTCGAAACTTTAGCTATTGGAAGCCCATTATCCAACTTTACTTTCAAGCACCAATTCTGGTATCCATACTGTAGCTGAAACTCAATTGCTCTATTCCATAGAGTTGCTTCAGGAAAGCATTCAACTTATTGTTCCTTATTACATGCTTCAATTAAACCTCATTGAAAGCACCGAATGGTTATGTATCCACGATGTTTCAGCCATTGATAAACTCTCAACAGTGCTATGAATCCACAGACTAAACACTTTGCTCGTACACCTATTCATTCAGAAGCAACATTTGAACATACATGCAATATATATATACATGCAATTCTAATAACATTATAACCTGTATACGAATTAAGAGATACATAGCATACAATGAATAGAGAATTGATAGTTATCTTTTGATTAAGAAGACTTCCATATCAACATGGTCTAGGCCAAGGTACCAAACCCCAACAACACTCCAACCAATGGTCTCTCTTCCCCATATGCATGTCCCACCCTAGGAATGTGCACCTTCACTGTCACACATTCCATCGACTGTTACACCTCCCTTTCCTTGGGATTTAGCAACAGGCTGAACCAGAAGTCTTAGAGCACCGTGGCTCGAAGAGTTCCAACTACCCTCAGAGGTCTCTAATCAGAATCTTCCCCGAGCTACTCTTTGTAGTCAACATTCCACTTTAATCAACATCATCTCATCTACATCACCCACATGTAATTATCATGAAAACACATAAAAGAATTCATTTAGGAACTCCAATTAGTTCAAAAGGGAATTCAACTTTTCCCCCAAAACATGAAATTCTATTTCATAATTCATCTTGGTTGTTTCCATATTATGAATGCAACCATCCTTGTGGTTTTCCACAGGCACCAAACTACATACCCTTTTTCCTGTAATGGTTCATCTTGCATACTGCCAACAATTGTTAGTATTTCCTGTGCATCATAATTCAATTTCAATATGTATAGAACCATATGTAGTGAACTTAGAATTGTCTACATCTAGCAATTCAATCATAATTACCAAACGATTTAATAAAATAGAATGACTCGTCATTCTATGCATATGCATGTTCATAATTAATAATGTAAGTTCATTATTTCTTTTTCTGAACAAGAATATTTCCCGTAGTTAATGCTCATGTGACTACTTGACTTGCAACTTTCCTGTTGCAATGTCTAACACCTCCCTGAAATTTCCTCAACTTCATGAGTTAACAACATTTTAGCTATTAATAACAATTATTTCCATGCAATAATATATATGCATGTACTTACAAAACATATTCAACCATTGCATTTAGTATACAATTCTATCACTTACTATGCATGAGTGCAATTCTCCATGCATACTTATTTAGTGCACCTTGCATTGAATTACATAATGCTCTTTATCTCAGTCATGTATCTCACCATCCATCAGTTGGAATTCTGGACAATGTGTTGACACATTCTCCACACACTTCCTATTGTATTCCCAATTAATTGGATGCCTTCATTTTCGACCTGAACACTACACCAAGAATATAATTATGTGGTGTTCATTAGTGTTAGAAAAAAGGTTGCAGTCCAAGTTTTAATTAAAGGTAGGAAGATTTTAGTACCTGTGTGGCTCATAACCTTTCCATATCCATACCTTGCCATATACAACCATGTCCTAGTCTTATACATGACTTTCTTACTGGCATTCATTCCTATAACAAGTTCTTATCTTTTAATTCTTTGGTTATTACCCCATAACCAAATTAACATGACATTCTAATATGTCAGTGTGTGCATTCAGAAGCTAAAAATCTTTGAATTAATATAGGCCTCCATCCTTCACCACCTCCACTGGTAAGAATTCAATAATAATCATGTGATTTTATAAAATAACTTTGGCTGAGGAAATTCTTACCTAAATTTCCTTTCAACAATTATGAAAAAAGAGTAATAAAAACTCATACCTGCATGACTGTCGTTAATAAATTTTATACTACCTGAATGTCTAATGGCAGTAGAAGCTTTCATGCTTCTTTTATCAAACTTATAACCAACACTTCAACTCTCTGTTTCTTCCCTCCTTTGCAACAACATCACCAACAACACTTGCAAACATGAAAGCATTCTTTCCTCTGGTTGACCCAACAAGCTGTAACAGACTTGTTGTCACAGAAATCGTAGAAACTTCTTTCTCCCTATAAAATTTTTCCTTGTTGATCCCAGAAGTCTACAATTCTTCCTGGATTCCTTAATCTTCTTGTGCTCTCATTGTATTCACAGTACATGACTATTTCTTCCCTTAGCACTTTCGATGCAGTGCCTCCACCTCAGCGGGGTCTGCTGACCTCCCGGTCAAAGGATATTTCAAAATGCTGAGTCAGATTGACTCTTCGGGCTTGTGATTGAACCCAAAACAATTATACACAAACCCCCTTTTCTCCTTTAGGTGCAAGTCCTGTCAGACCCGTGGGCTATTCCTGCGCGCTTCCAAAACTCCAAGTTTCTGGCGCTAGCCCCTTTTTCATTAGCCCTTTCCTTCATATGAACCTAGGCTATGACCTCATGGAAAACTATGATTGCGGGCGTGGGAAAGAGTGGTTTTAGGCCAACCCACTTTTCGCCCCGCAATTCACTTCCAGCTGCCACGTATCACTTTGTTAAAAACAAGGTATAAATTATGGCCTGCTCTCAGATTTTTAACATCCGAGCAAGTTCTGGCCCTGCAATCCAGCTTGTCTGTTGATCTCCAATCCCTTGGCGATGATCCATGATCAACGACTGCTATCTATCTCCCCTTTTCTACCTTCTTTCCTCCTTCCACATGCGATCCTAGATCTACATGATTTGTCGACACATAGCTCCCTTCCAAAGCAACGACTACAGTTGATTCTGACTCTCCGGCCCTTGGGAGTTTCAATTCTCAACTATCTGATTTTCCCCGTATGACAATATTATGGAGTGGAAGATCTAATGACACTTGTCCTCAACAATTGGATGGTTCTGATGAACTCTGGCTCTCCGGCCTTCGGGAGTTCTCACGTCTCCACACACACAAATCTCCACAGTGAATTTCCCTAGAGTGACATATCTTCTGCCACGTGTCCTCTCTAAATAAATGACCCTGATTCTCTTTGGGACTTTGGTTCTTTTTGACTAAGACTAGATCAACGGTCCTTCAACCTCCTCCTCGATCAACGATCGAGATCTCCTTCGAGACTTCGGTGCTTTCACCCTCTGCTTTCCTCCGGAGTGCTTCATACCCGGAGTTTCAGATATGGTGTCATGCGTCCACTTTCAGATCAATGACTGTCCAACAGAGTGAGTCTTCATCCTTCACATGTCTCCTCGCAGATCAACAATCCACATTCCTTCCTTTCGATGAACAAACCTTAGACGTTTTGGGCTTTGGCGCTTCGGGACATCCTGAAACACAACTTCACAAAAACCCCAGAGTACAATTCTTTGAAGTTCGCAATCTAGTGACATCTGCCCAACCCAGATCAACAGTTCCCAGCTGCTTCGGTTGTTTGGGCTTCGACGATTTCAAACTTTTGTCCTTTGCGTTCTCCCGGAGTTCACGATCTGTCACCATGTTCCCTTCTAGATATGATGGTCCATACTTCTTCCTCACAACCGATCTAACGATTTTTGTTGCTCCTCCTCCTGAGCTTTTGACTCTTATTGCCTTGGAAGATTTTGTCAGTGTTCAAAGGCTTCGGCCTTTGACCATTTGTAACATCCCCAACCACCAACAGGCCGGGCAATGCCACTAACACAACCTCAAGTTAGCCTTTAAAGCTCTGATACCAATTTGTAATGTCCCCGACCACCAACCAACCTAGGAAACACCACTACTCAGACCCTTCACTTAGTTTTGATGCCAAACTGTAGCATCCCCAGCTAACACAGAGACCGGATAATGCTACCACTGCGGAATATACACTTATATAATATATGCATTTTAATCAAATTAAAACACTTAATTAGAATAATCACATAATTATTGCTACCGTACAAAATCAATGGAATTAACAGTAGTTCATATATGCAACGGAATACATGATGACATTCAAGCATCACAGACATGCATAACAGATAAATTAAGCACATAATGATACTTATATTTTCAATTGGAGTAACACCACCAACTACATGTAGACTTTCCATGAACCTCCCAGCCTTAGACCACACTTCTCATCATGCTCAATAGTGCGTCACCCCCGAGCTGGGACCAAGCTCCACCCAGGGCAAGGGAATCCTAGACTAGGCTGAGGTTACAAGAAAACTGCACAGAGCAACCGAAAGGATTATCTCTAGGAGCCTTCTTACGCCCACTACTCATGAACTCTCTTTCCCCACATGCATGTTCAACCCGAGAGTATACACCTTCACAATAACAACCCATTGGTTGCTTCACCTCCCTCTCTGGGTCTCAGCAATAGGCTGGATCAGGAATTCTCAGATCTCTGTAGCTGGTGCTGGACTCTCTCTAGGACAAAACCACTTCCCAGCAAACTCTCTCACCTAGAGAGAGATGCTTCCAGGCTTGACAACCCGCCTCTTCTACCATGGGCCTAAAAGCATGCTTCTTCAACCAGTTTCAACTCAATTCCCACAAGGTGAGGATAACAACAATAACAATAGCAATTCTGTTAACTCACAATGACAACAACAACAATAATTTGGGTATGGACATCCAAAAACGACAAAAGTCCACACTAAGACATAGCACAGTTCAAACATTTATAGGGTGCTCAGACTTCACAAGAGACACGGCTCAGTCCACAAGTTTTCCACTGGTTCAGGTTGCGTGACAAGGAATCAAAACACAAAGGTTGATGATGGAGGTCTCGGGTTCAGGCGGAGGATGGGATAATGGTCGAACAAACAACCTTCCCGTGAGGGTTTCCTTCCCTGTGTGTGTTTAAGAAAATGCATACGCAAAGGAAAAATGGGTTTAGACATTTACAGGGTGCTCTAACTTCACAGGAGACACGGCTTAATCCACAAGTTTTCCACTAGTTCAGTGTGCGTGACAAGGAATCAAAACACAGAGGTTGATGATGGAGGTCTCAAGTTTAGGTAGAGAATGGGAGAATGGTCGAATGAACAACCTTCTCGTGAGGGTTTCCTTCCCTATGCATGGGTAAGAAAATGTAGACATAGAGGCAAAATGGGTTTAGACGCCCCCGATCCCAACGAACTTAGGTGGTGGATGACAGAATGACAGAACGACCCCCAACATGTCCGACTCGTCAGTTTTAACTGCATGCGCCCAGGTTGACACTTGTGTTCCTGGATATGCATGTGTTTCCTTTTTCACACATTGCCTCTCCCAGGACTTAGGATAAAAACACTCAACACTCAGCATGTCCAGTTTAGCCTCCTCCCTTTCCCAACCTTGTGGAAGCTTAGTCCCCCATAACTATTTCTTCGTGGTTGGTTTGCACGCAACGATGTTTATATTTTATTAATGATCTGCATAGTTACATATACAAAATCAAGCTCTTAGCCTTTAACACTTAGGATCTCTGGCCTAATAAGCACATAATCCCACCAGCTTATCAACACTCGGCTCACCAGCCTACAAAACATGTTTAGAATTTATAAATACAACTGGGGTTCGTCCTTGGGGATATTACAATCCCCTCCCCTTATTTTTTCACTGTCCTTAATGCAACTCTTTACACAACATCAACAAGACTTCTAAAATATTCAAAGAGATGCGGGTATTCTGCCCGCATAGAATCCTCATGCTCCCATGACACGTCCTCAGGATCGTACTAGGTCCACTGGACCTTTACAAGCCCTATGGATCGATTCTAGAGATGTTTTCTCTTCCGGTCCAATATGCATACCGAATGCACTTGGAAGACGCCTTCTTTCTCTACCTGAATCACATTCCAATCAATAACATGATTATCATCAAGTATATATATTTTTAAGCAATGAAACATGAAACACATTATGTACAGTCATGGATGCAGGTAATGCAAGCATATATGCAATGTATATATATGTATATATAGGCAATTCTAATAACATTATAACCTGTATAAAATATACACAACATACAATAAATAGAGAATTGTACCTATCGTTTGATTGAGAAGACCTCCATATCAACATGGTCTAGGCCAAGGTACCAAACCTCAGCAGCACTCCAACCAATGGTCTCTCCTTCCCCACATGCCTATCCCACCCCAAGAGTTTTCACCTTCACTGTCACACAGTCCATCGATTTCTACACCTCCCTTTCCTTGGGCTTCAGCAAGAGGCAGGCTCAGGAAGTCTCAGAGCATCGTGGCTCTCGGAGTTCCAACTTCCCTCAGATATTCCCAATCAGCATATTCTCGAGCTACTCTTTGTAGTCAACATTCCACTTTAATCAACATCATCTCATCTGCATTTCCCACATGCATTTATCATGAGGAAACATAAATTAATTCATTTAGGAACTCAAACTTAGTTCAAAAGGGAATTCAACTTTTTCCCCAAAACATGAAATTCCATTTCATAATTCTTCTTGGTTGTTTCCATATTAAGGTTGCAACCTTCCTTGTGGTTTTCCACAAGAACAAAACTGTATACCATTTTCTTCTAAGGATTCATCTTGCATACTTCCAACAATTGTCAGTATTTCCTGTACATCATAATTCAATTGCAATATGTACAGAACCATATTCAGTGAATTTAGAATTGCCTGCATCTAGAAATTCAATCATAATTACCAAATAATTTAATAAAATAGAATGACTCATCATTCTATGCATATGCATGTTCACAGTAATATATGTAAGTTCATTACTTCTTTTTCTGAACAAGAAAATTTCCTGTTGTCAATGCTCATGTGACTACTTGACTTGCAAATTTCTTGTTGCAATGTCTAACAACTCCTGAAATGTCCTCAGCTTAGTGAGTTCACAACATTTCAATTGTTAGTAACAATTATTTCCATGCAATAATATATATGCATGTACTTACAAAACTCATTCAGCCATTGCATTTAGTATACAATTCTATCACTTACTATGCATGAGTGCAATTCTCAGTGCATACTGATTCAATGCACCTTGCATTGAATTACATAATGCTCTTCATCTCAGTCATGTATCTCACCATCCATAAGTTGGAATTCTGGCCAATGTGTTGACACATTCTCCACACACTTCCTATTGTCTTCCCAATTAATTGGATGCCTTCCTTTTTGACCCGAACACTACACCAAGAATATAATTCTATGGTGTTCATTAGTGTTAACAAAAAGGTTGCAGTCCAAGTTTTATTTAAAGGTAGAAAAAATTTAGTACCTGTGTGGCTCATAACTTTTCCATATCCATACCTTGCCATATCCAACCCTGTCCTAGTCTCATACATGACTAGCTTACTGGCATTCATTCCTATAACAAGTTCTTATCTTTTAATTCTTTGGTTATTACCCCATAACCAAATTAACATAACATTCTACTATGTCAGTGTGTGCATTCAAAAGATTTGAATTAATACAGGTCTCCAGCCTTTACCACATCCAAGTATACATTCAATAATATAATCATGTGATTTTATAAAAATAACTCTGGCTGAGGAAATTATTACCTAAATTTCCTTTCAACAATTATGCAAAAAGAGTAATAAAACTCATACCTGCATGACTTCCATTAATAAATTTTATACTACCTGAATGTCTAATGACAATAGAAGCTTCCATGCTTCTTTTATCAAACTTATAACCAACACTTCAGCTCTCTATTTCTTCCCTCCTTATGCAACAACATCACCAACAACACTTGCAAACATGCAAACATTCTTTCCTCTGGCTGACCCAACAAGCCGTTACAGACTTGCTGCGATAGAAATTGCAACAACTTCTTTCTCCCTATAAAACTTTTCCTTTTTGATCCCAGAAGTCTACAGTTCTTACTGGATTCTTGAATCTTCTTGTTCTCTCACTGTGATGATTGTACATGACTATTTCTGCCCTGAGCACTTTCGACGCAGTGCCCCTACCTCAACAGGGTCTGCTGACCTCCCGGTCAAAGGATCTTTTCAAATGATGAGTCAGATTGATTCTTAGAGCCTTTGCTAGACCCCTATTAATATTACACAGACCCCTATTAATATTACACAGGTCCCCTTTCCTTATTTAGGCACAAGTCCTGACATACTCGTGAGATTATTCCTGTTTGCTTCCAAAACTCCAAGTTTAAGGCGCTAGCCCCTTTTTCATTATCCCTTTACTTCATATGACTTTGGGCTATGACCTCATGGAAAAATGTGGTTGAGGGCATGGGCAAGAGTGGTTTTTGTCCAACCTTCTTTTCGCCCCGCAATTCACCTCCAACTGCCATGCATCACTTTGTTAAAAGTGTGGTATAAATTGCGGCCCTCTCTCAGATTTTTAACATTCGAGCAAGTTCTGGCCCTGTAATCCAACTTGTCCATTGACCTCCAATCCCTAGGCGATGATCTGTGATTAACGACTGCTATCTATCCTCCATTTTCTTCCTTCTTCCCTCCTTCCACACGCGATCCTAGGTCTACATGATCTATCGACATGTATCTCCCTTCCAAATAAATACTACGGTTGATTACGACCCTCGGGAGTTTCAACTCTCAACTATCTACTTTTCCTCGTATGACAATATTCTGGAGTGGAAGATTTATTGACACATGTACTCAACAATCGGATGGTTATGATGAACTACGGCTCTTTGGCCTTCGGGAGTTCTCACGTCTCCACACACACAAATATTCAGATTCAATTTCCCCAGAGTGACAGATCTTCTGCCACGCGTCCTCTCTAAATCAACGACCTTGATTCACTTCGGGACTTTGACTCTTTCCAACCAAGACCATATCAATGGTCCTTCAACCTCCTCCTCTATCAATGATTGAGATCTCCTTTGGGACTTTGGTGCTTTCATCCTCTGCTTTCCTTCGAAGTGCTCCGTACCTGGAGTTCCATATCTGGTGCAATGCATCTACTTTTAGATCAACGACCAAGATCTACTTCAGTTGTTTCTCCTCCTCCTTGTCCGCAAACTTCCAAAGTTGTGGATCTTACGCCACCTGTCCTCCTGGACGATGGATGACCCCAAATCACTTCAGGACTTCGGGACTTTGAAAAGTCCACTTCTCTTGCGCACACAAGGGTTAAGTCTCATGCACTTACCTCCGGATCCAATGGTTTTGGTCCTTCGCGCTCAGATCCAATGGACGTGATTTGTTCCTCTCCTTTTCACTTCCTTTGTTTTGTTGGACATTGATCTAATGGTCTAGGATCCTCCCCACAATCGATATGACAGTTTTTGTCGCTCCTCCTCCTGAGCTTTTGACTTCTTCCACCTTGGAATATTTTGTCAGTGTTCAAAGACTTCGACCTTTGACCTTTCCCCTGCAAGTTCACCTCTTGGATCTCGTCTTCGCTCTCGTTAGTGTTATCTCTTCTGAGATTTAGTACTTAGAATGAGTCTGTCTCCTATGCACTCCTTGCGTTATCTCTTCTAAGCTTTTCTAATTACTTAGTCACCTAACGGTATTGACCCTTCTGTTTCCTTCCAAAGGAAAACTTCGTGCCCTCCTGGAAACATTTTGCTGTAAGCACACCTTGCTGAGCGTTTTCTACAGAGTTTTCAACAAATCTATGAGTATCTTCCTCTGATACTCTTCTCCCTAAACTCAACAAAGAGTTATCTCTCTGCACACTTTCACTCGCTCGATGCCCACTTGACAGAGCAATACAAAGTTCTCAATGACTCTATCTCTCTCTGAACTAACCACAGAGTTATTACTATGCAATCCTTGCACCTCCGCTGATGAAGGCTCAAAGGTATATCTACTAAGCTTCTCTGAGGTTAAATTACCTCTGTCAATGCACTCCTTGCGAACAATGTGCACTGCTTGCACTCGAAAACTCAAAGAAGATAAAAAATTGAAACTTATTCAATACTTCACCAGTTTATGCATTCAAACCAATCTGATTTAAGAAAACGTTCAGATTTCATTTTCTTTTCGATCTCTTCTCTACTCTGTAATCAATTTCAGGCACTAGCCTCTTTCTCTCAGTCCCCAATCCACGCGACAATGGGTCTTGACCAAGTGTTAGATCAATAATCGCTTACTCAGGCCTTTGACCTTCAACTTCGAAATATTTCCAAGCACCACACAACAATCTCTCATATTTTTGGATTACTAAAGTCATGAAGTAGGGTAGATCATCAGTCCACATCTACCTAACAGTCGATGGCTGACACTTACTATGGAACCTCAGGTGTTCGATTTCTGGGTCTTTAGGATTTCAGAGCTTTGGAGGATCTCGCATCCACACATCCAAACTGTTAATCTCCGAACATTCCCAATCACCTTTGGTGACGTCATTACATTACATCACTTAACGTTTTCCAATTGCGGGGGCATGCAACAATGGTTTGGAGCAACCCTCCTTTCATCCCGCAATTCTTCTGACGCTAACACGTAACCCCTCGGTGTAACCTCGGTTTGGATTGCGGAACCGCCTTGGAGAATTAACTCCCGTGCAACTTGGGTCCCCGCAATGCCTCCTGGTTGTCGATATTGATGTATCATGACCAACGCCAATGTGGGTCCTCCGACCTTTAACTACATTATGTAACCTCGGCCCCACTATCCATGCTCATACGGAAAGCCACATGGCAGAATACTAGCGGCTGATACGTGGCCCATTCATATGGGTGACACACGTCTCGTTCCAAATTCCATTTCAACCTTCCACCAAAAACCACTGACACATGGCACACATCCCATGTGTCCACGTCCATCCAAGTGACATCATCATGACTCACTACCTCGTCTCTTCAGGAGATTTTTCCCTTCACTACTGCATTTGACCTTTTAACATTGGCTTAATCCAATGGTCGATCTCTCCTCTCTAGATCTACGGTGTAGATCCACTTCGGAGCTTCGGGCTTCGACCCTTCTCTTGTTTCTGGCATCACACTTCATTGAAGTTGTGAAGTCTGAAGGGCTTCCGGTTCAACTCCTCTGCACCTTCCCTAGATCTGATAGTCGTAAGGGATTTCCCTTCCTTCTGAACAAATCCTACAACACAGAATAGACTCTGTTACTCTGTGGATTTCCAAAGGAATTCACAACTAATTGCCTCACAACATTAACAGATCTGATGGTTTTGAAGGATTCTCCTTCTCCCGAATAGATCCTAAGGTCCACATTACTCTACAGCCCAACACCACTTTTTTCATGGTTTTACGATACCGCTATTCCTCCTGAGCTTCGTAACACGGCGAAGGTAACTTGTCACTCAAGAAGGTTCTAGGGTTCGAAATTGGTCCTCCAAAAACAATTTCCACCTGAAACTTTGGGTCCATTGACCACTTATCCAGCCCATCCAGGTTCGACGTTAAAACCTTGGATCTAAAATTGAATTTTGCCCATTCCGACAATAATTATTTTCTGAAACTTTTTCTTCAACTACCACTAACATAGCCCATCCAGGCTCAGTGTTGAAACCATGGCTCTGATACCAATTTGTAAAATCCCCAACCACCAACAGGGCGGGAAATGCCACTAACACAACCTCAACTTAGCCTTTAAATCTCTGATACCAATTTGTAACGTCCCCGACCACCAACCGGCCTGGGAAACGCCACTACTCAGACCCTTCACTTAGTTCTAATACCAAACTATAGCCTCCCCGACTAACACAGAGATTGAGTAATGCGACCACTGCGGAATATACACTTATATAATATATGCATTTTAATCGAATTAAAACACTTAATCACAATAATCACAGAATTACTGCTACCATACAGAATCAATGGAATTAGCAACAGTTCATATATGCAAAATAATATATGATAACATTCAATCATCACAGACATGCATAACAGATAAATTAAGCACATATTGATACTTATATTTTCAATTGGAGTAACACCACCAACTACGTGCAGACTGTTATCACCCCATAAATTATGGGAATCAACTTATGACTTGGATATTATTGATATTATCTGTATCTAGTGTTCTTATGGGAAATCCATTTTTCATTTTCGCAAAAGAAAAGAAAAGGAAAAGAAAAAAGAAAAGAAAAAGAGAAAAGAAAAGAAAAGAGGGCAAAAGATTTGAAATAAAAATCCCCATGCAATAACAGTGACTTGGTCATACCTTTCAAGCATGACCAAGTCCTTTTAAATTTTCAATGTTGATAGGCTAGTGAATACATCTGATCGGACCATCTAATCCTGATCAGATAGCCCCTAGGATAGAACTAGTGAATACATCTAATCAGACCGTGTAATCCTGATCAGATAGCCCCTAGGATAGAACTAGTGAATACATCTGATCAGACCGTCTAATCCTGATCAGATAGCCCTTAGGAAAAATAATACCTTAACCCAACAGTTTAAGCTGGGTTATTTGTCTTGTGAAAGTAGGTTAGAATGTAGATTTA
>ML793351.1:159848-212063 GCA_009831015.1 Picea engelmannii | reverse complement strand
AAATTACATAAACTCTTTGAAAATAAATTTGAAACTTTTTATAGACTAAAATTCAAGTAATTTGATAAATATTAAGTAATAATATAAACAAAGAGCTTTTTACACAGTATATATATTTTTGTCATCATATTTTATATGATAGTATTATATGATAGTTTGAGTGAAGGATATCTCTGAATAAAATTAATCATTACCAAGAACATTAAACATTTTATCACCTAACATTATATTTCCAATTCTAACCATAAATCTATCCACAAATATGTACCATAATCCCAGCAAAATATTTGAGTGGGATTTATCCAATGAATTATTTTGCATCCAAATAAAAGGTGTGTCTTAATTGCTTCTAGTTCGTGAGCGCGAACACAGATTTATGTACATTGTCATTTCCCACTCTCTAAACCAAAGAAAATACTAAAACATTAATAATGTATATTTAAATTATTATTCTATTAATACTTTATACCATATAATATATTATTATATTATTTTAATGAAATAATAAAGTGAACTTATTATTAAATAAAGTTTATTTAAAAATGTTTATAAGGTTTATGAGTTTATTTAATAATAATATAAAGTTTATATTTATGTTGCTTTATTATAAGTGTTATAATAAAGTTTATTCAATAATGTTTTTTTAATAAAAAAATTAATTTTATAATAATATATATATTTTTTGTAATTTTTTCTTTTTTTTATTTCCTCAAAATTCTATCATATTCATACATAATATAATAATATCTAGAAATCTGTTGCCTATTCCGTTAGACAAGTAGAAACTAGAATAGGTGGCTCCGTGATATGTTGTTTGGATTAAAGAAAAAAATTGCCATTTATTTCGTCAAACAAATGGAAACTAGAGTAGGTGGATGTGAATTTTAATATCTAAACCATCCAGCAAGAATAGAGAAACCCGAATATGAAATGTAAACTCCTACAATTTTTTTGCAAATACAGTGCATAGAGATAAAAGGAAAAAACTAAGCAGTGGATGAACTAGTGAAGCATGTGCCATCGTGAGTTCCACCAATGGGAGTGAACATGAATGGTTGCGCATAGGTTGGGCATTGTTGTTGACTCTGCGAGCCCGAGAGAGCATCGTACCGTATGCTAAGACGACTATTGAGCAGGGTGTGGCTATATAGATGTTCCTACATGTCCCTGTGCATCTTGAAGATGAGTTCCAAATGTTTTGGCGAGAGGAAACAAGTGGAGCACGATTCTCAGTTTGGAGTTGTGGAGGGAGGTGGGGGGTCTCCATTAGGAAGTCGTTCGACGATATTTAATCCTAAATTGTGCATGTTTCCCAGTCTGAGATACCAACTACAACGGGGAAGGAATGGCTAGTGTTGGGTGGGTCATGGGGGTCTGTAACAATGTACAAAAGGGAGGTCGACGAGATGTTAATCGGCTCTGCAGGGATCTATTCTTCTACAAAGGCCATTGGAGGCTCGTCATTCCCCCATGTCCGGACGAACCAGAGAGGTTGAAGGTGCCTAGGTGAAGTGGTGAAGCCTTCCTTTATGGAAGTGTCGCTGTAATAAGATGGCCCTCTCTTGGGCTTGTTGTGATCCCAAGTCACGATCATGGAGTCAATATAGACTCTGAGCGAGCAAAGAACTTGCAGAGGGAGGGGGAGAATGATTGGAGCTAAAACACAAGAACTGAACCAGAGTCGAATGGTGAGAGCCATAAAAAACCCAGAGTAAATGGAGGGGTGTCAGAGGAGATGAAGAGACCTTGCGCGTGCCTCTCATACCCATCACCATATTTCAACCTTGTTGAACTGAAGGAGCCATTAAACCAGAGTGAGAGAGTTGTGTTTCTTGATCGTATGAGCCTTGAATGTTGCCCATCCTATGGGAAATGGATGTGAGGGCGGCGACAATTGTATTTAAGTCAGTGATGTGCATGCTGGCGATGTGTCTCCCCATCCGGGGAACTTTATAATAATATTTTAAAGTAATATACTTTATTACTTTTATAAACATTATTAAATAAACTATAAAACAATTCGTTTTTTTATTGTTTTCTAGTTTGTGGCTTGAGAAACCACGACTCAGGGGCATCTTAGCCGTCAAAATCACCCAGGGATCGCATCCAGCCTGAGTCACACCAACCCTTAAGATGGATGGATTTTTTGTCCCCGGAAGTTTCAAACCGGTAACTTAATATCACAAAGTGCCTTAACAACACACTCTGTCACCAACTACCCTATACCTCAAGGACTATAAAATAATTCATTACTAATCTTTCATTTAATGTTTATATTTAATATTGCTTTATTATAATAAATTATAATAATGTTTATAATAATATTTATTTAAAATTAAAATAATAAAGTAATACACTTTATTATTTTAATATATTAAAATACTATTAATACATTAAATTTTAATATAAATAATTTGTTAAATAGTTTGTTTGTTAAATGGTAATTTAAATAGTAAATTATTAATTGTATTAAGTAAATGTGAACAAGTAAAGAAAAAAAATAGTAAAAGAAATTCAGTTTGATATATGCAAAGGGTTTAATGTTGGATATGTCGTTTAATACGAGAATATACCAACATCTTTAAATTATGACAATACAATCAATGCTTCATTAAATAAATCCATTGAATTCCAATAATATAGAGTCTTATCTAATTAAATATGTTATTGATAATTCTCACTTTAAAAACTTCAATTAATATATGTAATTAAAAAGGATTATTTTGTAGTTATTAATAATTATTTAATAAATTATTTAAATAATTTTAAAATTAAAATGAATAGAATTAATATTTTTTATAAAATAGTTTTTTTTTTTTTTTTTAAAATAAACTAGATGAAGAAAAAATTACAAAGTGATATATAGATTTGTTGATAGAAAAAGACCCCACAAAAAGAGAACAAGGGAGCATTAGAGAATAATCGATGCTAAAAGAGAGCCATACGGAGTCCATGGGCATAACAAGATGAAACATTACAAGATAAGGAGAAAGGGTCGGGTCATTGTGTTAGTCGGAGAGGATCCTTTCTTCCTTTTTTCTTACGAACATCAATCCAACCAGAGGAGCTGATAGTCTCAATAGCCTTCACCACCAAAGCCAGATGGTCTAAGGAAATGCCGAAATCTTGAGCTACAGAAGCTAAGGGTGCTTTCTTGTCACTGTCTGAATTATTCTATTCATGAGGAGGTTTATGAGTCCCTGAGAGCGGGGTTGTGGCCATGATTATGTCATTTGATTCATCATTTTCAAGGGGAGTGTGCAAAGGTTGAACTGTAGGATTTAGAGTCAAAATTTCCGAAGCTTCATGATGTTGTGTTGAAGAAAAAGGCTGGTGTTTTGGGTCTTCGGTTGGTTGTTGCACATTTGTTGGAGACTACGATGGTGTTGTAGAAGGCATAGGAGTTGGGGCATCTTTGTGATGTCGCTTGTTGTTAGATGAAGTGTTCGAGTGACTTTTGAAATTTTTAGGGTCTTGCAAACCATTAGCCCTTTTCCGTGCTCCAGGGGATGAGGATGGGGTTGTGGATAAAGGAAATGTTGTCTAAAGGTGCCATCTTTGCTGATAGGAGGGACACTTGAAGGCAGTCTTCTCATAATCGACTAGTTGCGTGTAAGGATCATCCTCAGTCCAATCTATAAGAATTCTATCTGGTAGCTCTTCAATGAGGTTGATTTCAATGCATATGTGGGCGAAGGTTACAAAGCCTTTCGTTATCTGGCCTGTTTCAATCTTTATAAACCTACCCAACACATTGCCCAGGGTAGGTAAAAAAGATTGAGTATAAAAGTTCAAAGGTAAATTGGGGAGTCTTACCCAGATCGGTGTAGTCATAGCAGTCATAGTCAGCAGGTTGAAATCAGTGAACTGTCTTTGCATGGAAATACCATATTTGCCCCAGAACCATGGACCTTTCTCTAGCACGCATTGGCAATTTGCCTTTGGGTGAAATCATGAATATGGGTGTCTATTTTTCTACTTTAATGAGAAAAAAAACTATATTTTCACAAGTTCTTCAACTTTCGCCATACAAAAGTATTTTTTTTTTTAGAATTTCACTTTACAGTAAAAGAAAAACTAGTGAAGAATTTTGGTAACTTTCCAATGACTATTTTTCAATTTTTCTTTATTAAGATTTGATATGTCAATTTGACAATTGTTTAATAGTATGTTCCTTAAACATGAAAGGAATGATAATGAGTTATTTTTTCCCCCAACAATGTATCTATTATTAAACTTTTGTTTTTAACAAATGAAATATACTGCAACAATCTACAGAGAATCTATTTAATTATGACTATAATTTTGAATCTAATGGATGATGTAACATCCTTGGCCTTCCAACAATACCGACAATACCACTACTCAGCTCTGACTTAGCTACGATACCAAAATGTAACATCCCCGACCATTCAACAGACCGAGTAATGCTACCACATGAAACATTCACATATAAATATATAACATTCATTTTAATCGAAATAAAACACATAAAACAGAGTTACTGCTACCATACAGATTCATATGTAATAGACAATAATTCATATACGCAACAAAATACATGATAACATTCAAGAATCACAGGCATGCATAACATAAAATTAAGCACATAAATGATACTTATCTTTCAACTGGAATAACACCACAAACTACGTGCTGACCTTCCATGAACCTCCCATCCATAGACCACATTGCTCATCACACTTAGCAGTGGGTCACCCCCGAGCTAGGACTAAGCTCCACCCAGGGCAAGGGAATCCTAGGCTAGGCAAGGTCAATAGGGAAGACATACAATTAAAGAGGAAGGATTCTCTCCCATAAGCCACTTGTGCCCACTGTTCACATAATACCATTCCTCACATGCCTGTCCCACCCCAGGAGTATACACCTTCACTGTCACGGATTCCATTGGCTGCTTCACCTCCCTTGCCTTGGGCTTCAACAAAAGGCCGGACCAGAATTCTCAGAGCTCTGTAACAACTATGGGACCCCTTCCAGGAGAACTCACTTCCACAACACACTCTCTCACCTGGAGAGAGTTTCCCACATGCCTGAAAACCTTCCTCTTCAACCACAACCACCTCCCTCACCTAGAGAGAGTGTTGCACACAGGCCTGACAACCTACTTCTTCAACCCGTTCCAGAACAAGGAGGACAACAATAAGGCTCAATAAGGAACAAATGATGGCAGCAAACCACACTCAATCGAGGAACTGCATGGCCAGAACAACCAACAATTATGACACACATGACACAAACAAATATGGGGTGCTTGGGCTTCACAGAAGACGCGGCTCAGTCCACGGGTTCTCACTGGGTTCGGACGTAGGATGGGATAATGGATAACGAACAACCTTCCCGTGAGGATTTACTTCATTGTTCGTGGGTATACAGAGGCAGGCGTAGAGGCAAAATGGTTCAGACACCCCATATCCCCACGAACTCAGGCGGAGGATGACAAAATGAGAGAGAGAACCCCCAACACGACTGACTTCTTCATCTTTAACTGCATGCGCCCAGGTCGACACCTATCTTCTTGGAGCTGCATGCACTCCATTTTTCATATGTTCCCTTTCCAGGAACTTAGGACAACACTTGGTCAATTGACCACCTTAGCCTTTTAGGAAATAATAATAAATTATTATCTCCTTTAGAGGTAAGCCCCACTAGCTTAGCTCCTAGGCCCAAACACTTAGCCTCCTTCCTTTCCCAACCTTCTGGAAACTTAGTCCCCCATCACTCTTTCTTCATGGTCGGTCTATAGGTAACGATGTTTTTATATTAACAAAGTGCATAATTACATGTACAAAATAGGCTCCTGGCCTTTAACACCTAGGCTCTCCGACCTACTTGCACGTAAGCTTACCATCTTACAATTGCTCAACTCACCAATCTACAAAACATGTTTACAATACATAGATATACATGGGGCTCTTCCTTGGGGTATTACAATCCCCTCCCCTTATTTTTTCACTGTCCTCAGTGCAACTTACTTATACATATATAATTAAAAAATTCTTCAAAATCTCGAAACTTTAGCTATTGGAAGCCCATTATCCAACTTTACTTTCAAGCACCAATTCTGGTATCCATACTGTAGCTGAAACTCAATTGCTCTATTCCATAGAGTTGCTTCAGGAAAGCATTCAACTTATTGTTCCTTATTACATGCTTCAATTAAACCTCATTGAAAGCACCGAATGGTTATGTATCCACGATGTTTCAGCCATTGATAAACTCTCAACAGTGCTATGAATCCACAGACTAAACACTTTGCTCGTACACCTATTCATTCAGAAGCAACATTTGAACATACATGCAATATATATATACATGCAATTCTAATAACATTATAACCTGTATACGAATTAAGAGATACATAGCATACAATGAATAGAGAATTGATAGTTATCTTTTGATTAAGAAGACTTCCATATCAACATGGTCTAGGCCAAGGTACCAAACCCCAACAACACTCCAACCAATGGTCTCTCTTCCCCATATGCATGTCCCACCCTAGGAATGTGCACCTTCACTGTCACACATTCCATCGACTGTTACACCTCCCTTTCCTTGGGATTTAGCAACAGGCTGAACCAGAAGTCTTAGAGCACCGTGGCTCGAAGAGTTCCAACTACCCTCAGAGGTCTCTAATCAGAATCTTCCCCGAGCTACTCTTTGTAGTCAACATTCCACTTTAATCAACATCATCTCATCTACATCACCCACATGTAATTATCATGAAAACACATAAAAGAATTCATTTAGGAACTCCAATTAGTTCAAAAGGGAATTCAACTTTTCCCCCAAAACATGAAATTCTATTTCATAATTCATCTTGGTTGTTTCCATATTATGAATGCAACCATCCTTGTGGTTTTCCACAGGCACCAAACTACATACCCTTTTTCCTGTAATGGTTCATCTTGCATACTGCCAACAATTGTTAGTATTTCCTGTGCATCATAATTCAATTTCAATATGTATAGAACCATATGTAGTGAACTTAGAATTGTCTACATCTAGCAATTCAATCATAATTACCAAACGATTTAATAAAATAGAATGACTCGTCATTCTATGCATATGCATGTTCATAATTAATAATGTAAGTTCATTATTTCTTTTTCTGAACAAGAATATTTCCCGTAGTTAATGCTCATGTGACTACTTGACTTGCAACTTTCCTGTTGCAATGTCTAACACCTCCCTGAAATTTCCTCAACTTCATGAGTTAACAACATTTTAGCTATTAATAACAATTATTTCCATGCAATAATATATATGCATGTACTTACAAAACATATTCAACCATTGCATTTAGTATACAATTCTATCACTTACTATGCATGAGTGCAATTCTCCATGCATACTTATTTAGTGCACCTTGCATTGAATTACATAATGCTCTTTATCTCATTCATGTATCTCACCATCCATGAGTTGGAATTTTGGCCAATGTGTTGACACATTCTCCACACACTTCCTATTGTATTCCCAATTAATTGGATGCCTTCATTTTCGACCCGAACACTACACCAAGAATATAATTATGTGGTGTTCATTAGTGTTAGCAAAAAGGTTGCAGTCCAAGTTTTATTTAAAGGTAGGAAGCTTTTAGTACCTGTGTGGCTCATAACCTTTCCATATCAATACCTTGCCATATACAACCATGCCCTAGTCTTATACATGACTTTCTTACTGGAATTCATTCCTATAACAAGTTCTTATCTTTTAATTCTTTGGTTATTACCCCATAACCAAATTAACATGACATTCTAATATGTCAGTGTGTGCATTCAGAAGCTAAAAAGATTTGAATTAATATAGGCCTCCATACTTCACCACCTCCATTGGTAAGCATTCAATAATAATCATGTGATTTTATAAAATAACTTTGGCTGAGGAAATTCTTACCTAAATTTCCTTTCAACAATTATGAAAAAAGAGTAATAAAAACTCATACCTGCATGACTGCCATTAATAAATTTTATACTACCTGAATGTCTGATGGCAGTAGAAGCTTTCATGCTTCTTTTATCAAACTTATAACCAACACTTCAACTCTTTGTTTCTTCCCTCCTTTGTAACAACATCACCAACAACACTTGCAAACATGAAAGCATTCTTTCCTCTGGCTGACCCAACAAGCTGTAACAGACTTGTTGTCACAGAAATTGCAACAACTTCTTTCTCCCTATAAAATTTTTCCTTGTTGATCCCAGAAGTCTACAATTCTTCCTGGATTCCATAATCTTCTTGTGCTCTCATTGTAGTCACAATACATGACTATTTATTCCCTTATCACTTTTGACGCAGTGCCTCCACCTCAGCGGGGTCTGCTGACCTCCCGGTCAAAGGATATTTCAAAATGCTGAGTCAGATTGACTCTTCGGGCTTGTGATTGAACCCAAAACAATTATACACAAACCCCCTTTTGTCCTTTAGGTGCAGGTCCTGCCAAACCCGTGGGTTGTTCCTGCGCGCTTCCAAAAATCCAAGTTTCTGGCGCTAGCCCCTTTTTCATTAGCCCTTTCCTTCATATGACCCTAGGCTATGACCTCATGGAAAACTGTGATTGCAGGCGTGGGAAAGAGTGGTTTTAGGCCAACCTGCTTTTCGCCCCATAGTTCACCTCTAGCTACCATGTTTCACTTTGTTAAAAACATGGTATAAATTATGGCCTGCTCTCAGATTTTTAACATCCGAGCAAGTTCTTTCCCTGCAATCTAGCTTGTCTGTCGATCTCCAATCCCTTGGCGATGATCCATGATCAACGACTATTATCTATCTCCCCTTTTCTACCTTCTTTCCTCCTTCCACATGCGATCCCAGATCTACACGATCTGTCGACACATAGCTCCCTTCCAAAGCAATGACTACAGTTGATGCTGACTATTCAGCCCTTGGGAGTTTCAATTCTCAACTATCTGATTTTCCCCATATGACAATATTCTGGAGTGGAAGATCTAATGACACTTGTCCTCAATAATTGGATGGTTCTGATGAACTCTGGCTCTCTGGCCTTCGGGAGTTCTCACGTCTCCACACACATAAATCTCTGGAGTGAATTTCCCTAGAGTGACAGATCTTTTGCCACGTGTCCTCTCTAAATAAATGACCCTAATTCTCTTCGGGACTTTGGTTCTTTTTGACAAAGACTAGATTAATAGTCCTTCAACCTCCTCCTCGATCAACGATCGATATCTCCTTCGGGACTTCAACACTTTCACCCTTTGCTTTCCTCCAGAGTGCTTCGTACCTAGAGTTTCAGATATGGCGTCATGCGTCCACTTTTAGATCAACGACTGTCCAACATAGTGAGTCTTCATCCTTCACTTGTCTCCTCGCAGATCAACGATCCACATTCCTTCCTTTGGATGAACAGACCTTAGACATCTTGGGCTTTGGCGCTTCGGGACATCCCAAAACACAACTTCACAAAAACCCCAGAGTATGATTCTCTGAAGTTCGTGATCTAGTGACATCTGTCCAACCCAGATCAACGACTCCCAGCTGCTTCGGTTTTTTGGGCTTCGGCGATTTCAAACTTTTTTCCTTTGCGTTCTCCCGTAGTTCACGATCTGTCACCATGTTCCATTCTAGATCTAATGGTCCATACTTCTTCCTCACAACCGATCTAACGATTTTTGTTGCTCCTCCTCCTGAGATTTTGACTTTTATTGCCTTGGAATATTTTGTCAGTGTTCAAAGGCTTCGGCCTTTGACCATTTGTAACATCCCCGGCCACCAACAGGCCGGGCAATGCCACTAACACAACCTCAAGTTAGCCTTTAAATCTCTGATACCAATTTGTAACGTCCCCCGCCACCAACCAGCCTAGGAAACGCCACTACTCAGACCCTTCACTTAGTTTTGATGCCAAACTGTAGCATCCCCGGCCAAAACAGAGACCGGATAATGCTACCACTGTGGAATATACACTTATATAATATATTCATTTTAATCGAATTAAAACACTTAATCAAAATAATCACAGAATTATTGCTACCATACAGAATCAATGGAATTAACAATAGTTCATATACGCAACGGAATACATGATGACATTTAAGCATCACAGACATGCATAACAGATAAATTAAGCACAGAATGATACTTATCTTTTCAATTGGAGTAACACCACCAACTACGTGTCGAACCTCTTCGGGCTTGTGATTGAACCCAAAACAATTGGAGTAACAATGAGAATGGTCGAACGAACAACCTTCCTGTGAGGGTTTCCTTCCCTGTGTGTGGGTAAGAAAAGTTAGACACAGAGGCAAAATGGGTTCAAACACCCCCTATCCCAATGAACTTAGGTGGAGGATGATAGAATGACAGAACAACCCCCAACATGTTCGACTCATCAGTTTTAACTGCATGTGCCCAGGTTGACACTTGTCTTCCTGGATATGCATGTGTTTCCTTTTTCACACGTTGCCTCTCCGAGGACTTAGGATAAAAACACTCAACACTCAGCATGTCCAGTTTAGCCTCCTCCCTTTCCCAACCTTGTGGAAGCTTATTCCCCCATAACTCTTTCTTCGTGGACAGTTTGCACGCAACGATGTTTAAATTTTATTAATGATCTACATAGTTACATATACAAAATCAAGCTCTTAGCCTTTAACACTTAGGCTCTCCGGCCTAATAAACACATAATCCCACCAGCTTATCAACACTCAGCTCACCATCCTACAAAACATGTTTAGAATTTATAAATACAACTGGGGTTCATCCTTGGGGATATTACAATTCCCTCCCCTTATTTTTTCACGGTCCTTAATGCAACTCTTTACACAACATCAACAAGACTTCTAAAATATTCAAAGAGATGCAGGTATTCTGCCCACATAGCATCCTCATGCTCCCATGTCATGTCCTCAAGATCGTACCAGGTCCACTGGACCTTTACAAGCCCTATGGATCAATTCTAGAGATGTTTTCTCTTCCGGTCCAATATGCACACCGGATGCACTTGGAAGACGCCTTCTTTCTCTACCTGAATCACATTCCAATCAATAACATGATTAGCATCAAGTATATATTTTTTAAGCAATGAAACATGAAACACATTATGTACAGTCATGGATGTAGGTAATGCAAGCATATATGCAATGTATATATATGTATATACAGGCAATTCTAATAACATTATAACCTGTATAAAATATACACAACATACAATAAATAGAGAATTGTACTTATCTTTTGATTGAGAAGACCTCCATATCAACATGGTCTAGCCCAAGGTACCAAACCTCAGCAACACTCCAACCAACGGTCTCTCCTTCCCCACATGCCTATCCCACCCCAAGAGTTTTCACCTTCACTGTCACACAGTCCATCCCTTTCCTTGGACTTCAGCAAGAGGCTGGCTCAGGAAGTCTCAGAGCATCGTGGCTCTCGGAGTTCCAACTGCCCTTAGATATTCCCAATCAGCATCTTCTCGAGCTACTCTTTGTAGTCAACATTCCACTTTAATCAACATCATCTCATCTGCATTGCCCACATGCATTTATCATGAGGAAGCACAAATTGATTCATTTAGGAACTCAAACTTAGTTCAAAAGGGAATTCAACTTTTCCCCCAAAACATGAAATTCCATTTCATAATTCTTCTTGGTTGTTTCCATATTAAGGTTGCAACCTTCCTTGTGGTTTTCCACAAGAACCAAACTGTATACCATTTTCTTCTAAGGATTCATCTTGCATACTGCCAACAATTGTCAGTATTTCCTGTACATCATAATTCAATTGAAATATGTACATAACCATATGCAGTGAATTTAGAATTGTCTGCATATAGAAATTCAATCATAATTACCAAACAATTTAATAAAATAGAATGACTCATCATTCTATGCATATGCATGTTCACAATAATATCTGTAAGTTCATTACTTCTTTTTCTGAACAAGAAAATTTCCTGTTGTCAATGCTCATGTGACTACTTGACTTGCAAATTTCTTGTTACAATGTCTAACAACTCCTGAAATGTCCTCAACTTCATGAGTTCACAACATTTCAGTTGTTAGTAACAATTATTTCCATGCAATAATATATATGCATGTACTTACAAAACTCATTCAACCATTGCATTTAGTATACAATTCTATCACTTACTATGCATGAGTGCAATTCTCAATGCATACTGATTCAGTGCACCTTGCATTGAATTACATAATTCTCTTCATCTCAGTCATGTATCTCACCATCCATAAGTTGGAATTCTGGCCAATGTGTTGACACATTCTCCACACACTCCCTATTGTCTTCCCAATTAATTGGATGCCTTCCTTTTTGACCCGAACACTACACCAAGAATATAATTCTGTGGTGTTCATTAGTGTTAGCAAAAAGGTTGCGGTCCAAGTTTTATTTAAAGGTAGGAAACTTTTAGTACCTGTGTGGCTCATAACCTTTCCATATCCATACCTTGTCATATCCAACCCTGTCCTAGTCTCATACATGACTATCTTACTGGCATTCATTCCTATAACAAGTTCTTATCTTTTAATTCTTTGGTTATTACCCCATAACCAAATTAACATAACATTCTACTATGTCAGTGTGTGCATTCAAAATATTTGAATTAATATAGGTCTCCAGCCTTTACCACATCCAAGTATATTATCAATAATATAATCATGTGATTTTATAAAAATAACTCTGGCTGAGGAAATTATTACCTAAATTTCCTTTCAACAATTATGCAAAAAGAGTAATAAAACTCATACCTGCATGACTGCCATTAATAAATTTTATACTACCTGAATGTCTGATGACAGTAGAAGCTTCCATGCTTCTTTTATCAAACTTATAACCAACACTTCAGCTCTCTATTTCTTCCCTCCTTATGCAACAACATCACCAACAACACTTGCAAACATGCAAACATTATTTCCTCTGGCTGACCCAACAAGCCATTACAGACTTGCTGCGATAGAAATTGTAGCAACTTCTTTCTCCCTATAAAACTTTTCCTTTTTGATCCCATAAGTCTACAATTCTTACTGGATTCTTGAATCTTCTTGTTCTCTCACTGTGATCATTGTACATGACTATTTCTTCCCTAAGCAGTTTCGACATGGTGCCCCTTCCTCAACAGGGTATTCTGACCTCCTGGTCAAAGGATCTTTCCAAATGCTGAGTCAGATTGACTCTTAGAGCCTTTTCTAGACCCCTATTAATATTACACAGGTCCCCTTTCCTTATTTAGGCATAGGTCCTGACAGACTCGTGAGATTATTCATGTTTGCTTCCAAAACTCCAAGTTTAAGGCGCTAGCCCCTTTTTCATTATCCCTTTACTTCATATGACCTTGGGCTATGACCTCATGGAAAAATGTGGTTGAGGGCATGGGCAAGAGTGGTTTTTGTCCAACCTTCTTTTCGCCCCGCAATTCACCTCCAACTGCCATGCATCACTTTGTTAAAACTGTGGTATAAATTGCGGCCTGCTCTCAGATTTTTAACATTCGAGCAAGTTCTGGTCCTTTACTCCAACTCGTCCATTGACCTCCGATCCCTAGGTGATTATCTGTGATCAACAGTTGCTATCTATCCTCCATTTTCTACCTTCTTCACTCCTTCCACACGTGATCCTAGGTCTACATGATCTGTCGACATGTATCTCCCTTCCAAATCAATGACTACGGTTGATTCTGCTCCTCGGGAGTTTCAACTCTCAACTATCTACTTTTCCCCGTATGAAAATCTTCTGGAGTGGAAGATTTATTGACACATATCCTCAACAATCAGACGGTTATGATGAAATCCTGCTCTTTGGCCTTCGGGAGTTCTCACGTCTCCACACACACAAATATTCAGATTCAATTTCCCCAGAGTGACAGATCTTTTGCCACGCGTCCTCTCTAAATCAACGACCTTGATTCTCTTCGGGACTTCGACTCTTTCCAACCAAGACCAGATCAACGGTCCTTCAACCTCCTCCTCGATCAACGATTGAGATCTCCTTCAGGACTTTGGCGCTTTCATCCTCTGCTTTCCTCTGAAGTGCTCTGTACCTGGATTTCCATATCTGGCGCAATGTGTCTACTTTTAGATAAACGACCAAGATTTACTTCGGTTGTTTCTCCTCCTCCTTGTCCGCAAACTTACAAATTTGTGGATCTTACGCCACCTGTCCTCCTTGACGATGGACGACCCCAAATCACTTCAAGACTTCGAGACTTTGAAAAGTCCACTTCTCTTGCGCACAAAAGGGTTAAGTCTCATGTGCTTACCTCTGGATCCAATGGTTTTGGTCCTTCATGCTCAGATCCAACGGATGGGATTTGTTCCTCTCCTCTGCACTTCTGTTCTGTTGGACATTGATCTAATGGTCTAGGATCCTCCCCACAACCGATATGACGGTTTTTGTCGCTCCTCCTCCTGATATTTTGACTTCTTCCGCCTTGGAATATTTTTTCAGTGTTCAAAGTCTTCGGCTTTTGACCTTTCCCTTGCATGTTTGCCTCTTGGATCTCGTCTTCACTCTCGTTAGTGTTATCTCTTCTGATATTTAGTACTTAGAATGAGTCTGTCTTCTATGCAGTCCTTGCGCTATCTCTTTTAAGATTTTCTAATTACTTAGTCACCTAAGGGTATCGACCCTTCTGTTTCCTTTCAAAGGAAAACTTCGTTCCCTCCTGGAAACTTTCTGCTGTAAGCACACCTTGCTGAGCGTTTTCTACAAAGTTTTCAACAACTCTATGAGTATCTTCCTCTGATACTCTTCTCCCTGAACTCGACAAAGAGTTATCTCTTTGGACACTTTCACTCGCTCGATGCCTGCCTGACAAAGCCCTACAAAGTTCTCAATGAGTCTATCTCTCTCTGAACTAACCACAGAGTTCTTACTATGCAATCCTTGCATCTCCACTGATGAAGGTTCAAAGGTATATCTACTAAGCTTCTCTGAGGTTAAATTACCTCTGTCAATGCACTCCTTGCGAACAATGTGCACTGCTTGCACTCGAAAACTCAAAGAAGAGAAAAAAATGAAACTTATTCAATACTTCACCAGTTTACGCATTCAAACCAATCTGATTTAAGAAAACATTTAGATTTCATTTTCTTTCTGATCTCTTCTCTACTCTGTAATCACTTTCAGGCACTAGCCTCTTTCTCTCAGTCAACAATCCACACGACAATGGGTCTTGATCAAGTGTTAGATCAATAAGCACTTACTCAGGCCTTCGACCTTCAACTTCGAAATATTTCCAAGCACCACACAACAATCTCTTAGAGTTTTGGATTACTAAAGTTGTGAAGTAGGGTAGATCATCAGTCCACGTCTACCTAACAGCCGATGGCTGACACTTACTATGGAACCTCAGGTGTCTGATTTCTGGGTATTCAGGATTTCAGAGCTTCGAAGGATCTCGCATCCACACATCCAAACTATTAATCTCCGAACATTCCCAATCACGTTTGGTGACGTCATTACATCACATCACTTAACGTTTTACAAATGCGGGGGCTTGCAACAATGTTTTGGAGAAACCCTCCTTTCATCCCACAATTCTTCTGACGCTAACACGTAACCCCTCGGTGTAACCTCGATTTGGATTGCAAAACCTCCTTGGAGAATTAACTCCCGTGCAACTTGGGTCCCCGCAATGCCTCCTGGTTTTCTATATTGATGTATCATGACCAATGCCAGTGTGGGTCCTCCGACCTTTAACTACATTATGTAACCTCGACCCCACTATCCATGCTCATACGGAAAGCCACATGGCGAAATAATAGCGGTTGATACATGGCCCATTCAGATGGGTGACACACGTCTCGTTCCAAATGCCATTTCAACCTTCCACGAGTTCAAAAGCCACTGACACATGGCACACATCCCATGTGTCCATTTCCATCCAAGTGACATCATCACGACTCACTACCTTGGCTCTTCGGGAGATTTTTCCCTTCACTACTGCATTTGACCTTTTAACATTGGCTTAATCCAATGGTTGATCTCTCCTCTCCAGATCTATGGTGTAGATCCACTTCAGAGCTTCGGGCTTCAACCCTTCTCTTGTTTCTGGCATTAGACTTCATTTAAGTCGCGAAGTCCGAAGGGATTCCGGTTCAACTCCTCTGCACCTTCCCTAGATCTGATGGTCGTAAGGGATTTCCCTTCCTTCTGAACAAATCCTATGACACAGAATAGACTCTGTTACTCTGCGGATTTCCAAAGGAATTCATGACTAATTGCCTCGTAACGTTACCAGATCTGATGGTTTTGAAGGATTCTCCTTCTCCCGAATAGATCCTAAGGTCCACATTACTCTACGTCCCAACACCACTTTTGTCATGGTTTTACGATACCGCTATTCCTCCTGAGCTTCGTAACATGGAAAAGGTAACTTCTTGTCACTCAGGAAGGTTCTGGGGTTCAAAATTGGTCCTCCAGAAACAATTTCCACCTGAAAATTTGGGTCCATTGACCACTTATCCAGCCCATCCAGGTTCGGTGTTAAAACCTTGGATCTAAAATTGAATTTTGTCCATTCCAACAATAATTATTTTCTGAAACTTTTCCTTCAACTACCACTAACATAGCCCATCCAGGCTCAGTGTTGAAACCATGGCTCTGATACCAATTTGTAAAATCCCCAACCACCAACAGGCCATGAAATGCCACTAACACAACCTCAACTTAGCCTTTAAATCTCTGATACCAATATGTAACGTCCCCGACCACCAACCGGCCTGGGAAATGCCACTACTCAGACCCTTCACTTAGTTTTGATACCAAACTATAGCATCCCTAACCAACACAGAGACTGAGTAATGCGACCACTGCGGAATATACACTTATATAATATATGCATTTTAATCAAATTAAAACACTTAATCACAATAATTACAGAATTACTGTTACCATACAGAATCAATGGAATTAACAACAGTTCATATATGCAACATAATACATGATAACATTCAAGCATCATAGACATGCATAACAGATAAATTAAGCACATATTGATACTTATCTTTTCAATTGGAGTAACACCACCAACTATGTGCAGACCTTCCACGAACCTCCCAGCCTTATACCACACTTCTCATCATGCTCAGTAGTGGGTCACCCCCGAGCTGGGACCAAGCTCCACCCAGGGCAAGGGAATCCTAAACTAGGGTGAGGTTACAGGGAAAATTTACAAAGAAACCAGAAGGATTCTCTCCATGAGCCTTCTTATGCCCGGTACTCACGACCTCTCATTCCCCACATGCCTTTTCCACCTAGGAGTATACACCTTCCCAAGCATAATCCATCGGTTGCTTCACCTCCCTCTCTAGGTCTCGGCAACAAGCAAGATCATAAATTCTCAGAGCTTCGCAGCTGGTGCTCGACTCTCTCTGGGAGAAAACCACTTCCCAACAAACTCTCTCACCTGGAGAGAGCTGCTCATAGTCATGACAACCTACCTCTTCTACCATGGGCCTAACAACCTGCTTCTTCAACCAGTTTCAACTCAATTCTTGCAAGGTGAGGATAACAACAACAACAATAGCAATTTGATTAGCTCACAGTGACAACAACAACAAGAACTTGGGTATGAACATCCAAAAGAGACAACAGTCTACACTAAGACACATCACGGTTCAGAAATTTACAAGGTGCTCGGACTTCACAGGAGACACGGCTCAGTCCACGAGTTTACCACTGGTTCAGGGTGCGTGACAAGGAATAAAAAAATAGAGTTCAATGATGGAGGTCTCGGGTTCAGGAGGAGGATGGGAGATTGGCCAAACGAACAACCTTCCTGTGAGGGTTTCCTTCCCTGTGCACGGGTAAGAAAATGCAGATGCAGAGACAAAACAGGTTCAAACATTTATAGGGTGCTCAGACTTCACAAGAGACATGACTCAGTCCACGAGTTTGCCATTGGTTCAGGGTGCATGACAAGGAATCGAAACATAGATATCGATGATGGATGTCTTGGGTTCAGGTGGAGGATGGGAGAATGGAAGAATGAACAACCTTCCTGTGAGGGTTTCCTTCCCTGTGTGCAGGTAAGAAAATGCATATGCAGAGGAAAAATGGGTTCAGACACCTCCGATCCCACTGAACTCGTGTGGAGGGTGAAAGAATGACAGAATGACAAAGAGTTCTCTCTACTCACACTTTTCACTCGCTCGATGCCCACCTAGAAGAGCCCTACAAAGTTCTCAATGACTCTCTCTCTCTCTCTGAACTCAACACAGAGTTCTTCCTGTGCATTTCTTGCACTCCTGTTCACTCCTTTCACTTCCAATTGCAGGGGTATGTAACGATGGTTTGGAGTAACCCACCTTTCATCCCGCAATTCTTTTGACACTGACACGTAACCCCTCGGTGAAACCACATTTTGGATTGCAACACCGCCTTGGAGAATTAACTTTCGTGCAACTTGGATCCCCGAAATGCCTCCTGGCCGTCAATCTTGATGTATCGTGATCAATGCCAGTGTGGTTCCTCCAACCTTTAACTTCGTTATGTAACCTCGGGTCCCACTAATCATGCTCATACGGCATGGCGGAATACTAGTGGTTGACTCGTGGCCCAATCAGATGGGTGTCACATGTTACATTTCATATGGAATTTCAATATTCCATGGGTTCAGAACCCACTTATACGTGGCACACAACCCATGTGTCCATGTCAATCCAAGTGACGTCATCATTACTCACTACTTCGGCTCTTCGGGAGCTTTCTCCATTCACTACAGTGTTTGACCTTTTAACATTGGCTTGATCCAACGGTCGAGCTCTCCTCTCCAGATCTATGGTGTAGATCCACTTCAGAGCTTCAGGCTTCGACCCTTTTCTTTTTTCTGGCATCAAACTTCACTGAAGTCGTGAAGTCCAAAGGGCTTCCGGTTTAATGACTCTGCACCTTCCCCATATCTGACGGTCGTAAGGGATTTCCCTTCCTTCCAAATAGATCCTATGGCACATAATAGACTCTATTACTCTGCAGATTTCCAAAGGAATTCATGGCTAACTACCTTACAACATTACTAGATCTGATGGTCGTGAAGGATTCTCCTTCTCCCGAACAGATCCTAAGGTCCACATTGCTCTGTGGTCCAACACCACTTCTGTCATGGTTTTACGATACCACTACACCTCCTTAGCTTCGTAACACAGCCAAAGTAACCTCTTGGCACTCACGAACATTATGAGGTTTGGAATTGGTTCCTCTAGACATAATTTCCACTTAAAACCTTGGGTCTAGAGACCCCTTATCCAACCCATCTAGGTTCGACGTTGAAACCTTGGCTTCGAACTCGAATTTTTTCTACTTTGAAAACAATTCTTTACGAAACTTTTGCTTCAACTTCCAATAACATGGCCCATCCAGGATCAATGTTGAAACCTTGTCTCTGACACCAATTTGTAACATCTCCGACCTTCCAACAATACCAACAATGCCACTACTCAGCTTTGACTTAGCTGCAATACAAAACTGTAACGTCCCCGGCCATTCAACAGGCCAAGTAATGCTACCATGCAGAACATTCACATATAAATATATAACATGCATTTTAATCGAAATAAAACACATAACACAGAGTTATTTCTACCATAAAGAGTCAAATGTAATAGACAATAATTCATATATGCAACATAATACATGATAACATTCAAGCATCACAGGCATGCATAACATAAAATTAAGCACATAAATTATACTTATCTTTCAACTGGAATAACACCACCAATTGTGTGAAGACCTTCCATGAACCTCCCATCCATAGACCACCTTTTTCATCACGCTCAACAGTGGGTCACCCCCGAGCTGGGACTAAGCTCCACCCAGGGAAAGGGAATCCTAGGCTAGGTAAGGTCAATAAGGAAGTCAAACATTTAAAGAGGAAGGATTCTCTCCTAGGATCCACTTATTCCCACTTCTCATAGAATCTCATTCCCCACATGCATGTCCCACCCCAGGAGTATACACCTTCACTTTCACACAATCCATTGGTTGCTTCACCTCCCTTTCCTTGGGCTTCAATAACAGGTTGGACCGGAATTCTCAAAGTTATGTAGCAGCTACGAGACCCCTTCTAGGAGAACTCACTTCCACAACACACTCTCTCACCTAGAGAGAGTTTTCCACAGGCCTGACAACCTGCTTCTTCAACCCGTTCTAGCACAAGGAGGACAACAACAGGGCTCAACAAGGAGAAAATGATGAAAAAAACCCACACTCAGCCGAGGAACTGCATGGCCACAACAACCAAAAATTATGACACACATGACATAGAAAAATACAGGGTTCTCGGGCTTCACAGAAGATGTGGCTCAGTCCATGGGATCTTATTGGGTTCAGACGGAGGATGGGAGAATGGACAATGAACAACCTTCCCGTGAGGGTTTCCTTCACTGTGCGTGGGTATATAGAGGAAAACATAGAGGAAAAATGATTCAGACGCCCCAGATCCCTGCAAACTCAGGTGAAGGATGACAAAATGAGAGAGAGAACCCCCAACATGACTGACTTCTTCATGTTTAACTACATGCACCGAGGTTGACACTTGTCTTCCTGGAGCTGCATGCACTCCATTTTTCATACGTTCCTTTTCCAGAAACTAAGGACAACACTTGGTCAATTGACCACCTTAGCCTTTTAGGAAATAATAATAAATTATTATCCCCTTTAGAGGTAATCCCCCCTAGCTTAGACCCTAGGCCCAAACACTTAGCCTCCTCCCTTACCCAACCTTGTGGAAACTTAGTCCCCCATCACTCTTTCTTCATGGTCGGTCTACACGCAGTGATATTTTTATATTAAGAAATTGCATAATTACATGTATAAAACATGCTCCTGGACTTTAACACCTAGGCTCTCCGGCCTACTTGCAGATAAGCTTACTAGCTTACAATTACTTGGCTCACCAACCTACAAAACATGTTTACAATACATAGATATAACTGGGGCTTGTCCTTGGGGTATTACAGATGAATATTGTAATTTCTAGAATTTTTTGAAGTTGACCAAGTTGAAAACGTTGCAGATTTTAAACACATGTTTTCCCCCACCATGTATCTATCTTAATTTTTACTTAAAAGTAAAATCTAAAAATACCCTTTTCAAAAGAACAGTTTAAGGATTACGAATATAAATTTTTCACTATGCATTTTTAGAGATACGAATATTTCATTTCATTGAATCATAATGTCAGCTAAAAATATTATGTAGTGATTTTTTAAAAATAAATAAATAAAATTAGATAAAAATAATGAAAATGAAAACAAATTATAGGAATTGAAAGTAGATTTAATTTTGTAAATGTTGGTATCATTTTCAAAACCAAATTCCGAGTATTTGCAGGAGTCCGCAACCTCCAAAGTTCAGGTAAGCTAGAGGGAGTTCTTTGGTTCCTGCATACATCCCCATTCTCTAGTTTTCAGTCGAAAGAATCTTTCGGGCGAAAAACGAAATTCTAATGAAATCCATCAAAATTATATAGTTTCCAATCTTATCGGTCGAAAAAGTTTTTTTTTTTCGGCTGAAAGATGGTTGAACAAATTTCATTGGTCGGAAAAAATGAAAAGACATGTCGTATTGTATCATTTCACGTCAAATCGTATAAATATGCTTTCGGACGAACACATTTAACACAATTCATAGCTTGTTTCATGGTTTTCTAGAGCACCTAAACAAAGTTTTGAATCATCTTTTTCATTTTTGTTGAACAAGGTAATTGATGTTTGTTCAAGTTTTTATTGGAATAACAATTTATATATTGAAAGATAAATGTTGAGAATTTTTTCAAGGTGAAGCCTTTGTTGAACATAACTTTTACAGATAACTATACTCATGGGAAACAAAAGTTTGCAAAAGAAAATTTGATCGCAATTGAGATGAAACTCACCATAACGATCAAAGGAAAGAACATTATTGGAGAAATAAATGAGAACGTGCAAATATTGAAGAAAGACATGATGATAATGTAAATAGAGATTTTCAACAAGAAGAAGTCCAACTAGGTATGCATGCACATATTGTCTATATTAAAAGTATAGAATTCAAATTTAAAATATTGTTTAATATAATTGATTGTAATTACGATTTGATGTTTTTCAAAAAACATAAATAGATTTGTCTCATAACGTAGATGGAGATGTTGAAACCAAAATTGAAGCAAAAGATGTTGAAACCAAAATTGAAGCAGAAGACGAATCACCTATAGGTATGTACATAAATTTAGATAATACAATATGAACACGTGTATATAGTTTAGTGAATTTATGTTCAGGTTTTGTTTTTTAATATAAAATTTAAATTGAAATATGCAGGAGAATCTATCAACATTGATGATGAAATATTAGAAAATGTTGATACTGACAAATTTGGGAAGAAAGAAGCTAAGCATTATATAAGATATCAAACTAAGAGTATGTATAATACTTTTTTCAAAGATGAATCAGTAGTAGTACAAGCTCAACTTTTACTCTGTCTAATAAAGTCAAGAAAGTTAAAAGAAGCTACATCATTATTGGGTATTCAAAAGTCGACAAAAGATACAAAGGTGAAATAGAATGTCTTTGACAATATAACTAGTATATTAAAAGCTTTTGGAAAATCTCGAAAAAAGATGTCAATATTGCACATAGAGTGATACAAACAACAATTGTTTCATCTAACAATATAAAATATCGTTTGACATGACACATGGAAAAAACAATGGGAACGTTAAGAAAAACATTGTACAAACATAGAAAATTTCTATTGCAAATAGATGCAAATGATGATCTTGATTGTTGGACAGTGATTTCTAGATAAACCTACAATGATAGACTTGCAGAAAATGTTAAATAATTGTTCTGTAATTGTTGGTTGACCGAATCTCGTGTTTCACCACATACAAGGGATGTGTTGCGATGAAGAATAGAACAAATATTTTTATGAAGAACATCCAAAACATATATTTCCAATGACACAAATAGAATTGTTCAATAATTTCAAAGAAGAGCACAAAGAAGTTAAAATTTCCATCAATACATTTGTGCAACAAAAACCATGCTTTGTTATACCCATAACTATTCGTGACACTTTTTGTTGTCGTTATCATGTGGAATTTGAGTTATATTATGACACTTTTATTGATTTTGGTAAAACTTTATGGCCAAGTCAACCTCCTCCTTCCACATTATGTTCTTTTATATCTGAAATTCTATGTGAAAGAGAAGGTGATGAATTATTTTACCAAAAAAAATGTGTTGGTGGAAAGAAATGTGATTGTTGTGGAAATCTAAGTCTGTTTCACTCAAAGTATCATATTGATATGAATAATCAATCATTTTCTAATATAACGGTCAACTAGAAGATACATGAATATATCAACAACACGGATCCACATTCTTCAAATGTTATTTACAAAAGGATTGATTTGAAAGTAGATAAAATCTGTGTGATAGATTTTTTGAAGAAGTCTGAGGAAAATTTTTATAAATACACCAAGCATTCACATAGAGCTCGATGGTAAGACCTACAATTCAAACAATCCTGTGAAGTGTTTCCACAAGGGACAATTTTGTATGTAGTTGATTTTGCAAAGAATTACACTTTCCCTCCACAAAAAGAAATACAAAGTGAATATTATCATTCTGATCAAGTCACTATATTTGTCCACGTTCTATATAGACATTCTCAATGGAGTTTGGATAACATAGAAAGCACCAACGTCAATTGACATGTTATTAAAGAATATCACTTTTATATAAGTGATGATACATTATGTACAACATTGTTTTGATACATTTTATGATTCATTGAAAGAATGCAGAATCAGATTCAATCGACATTGGATATGGTCATATGAGTGTGTTAGTGAGTTCAAATATTCACCATCATTCTATTTGTTGTGTCATCTTCATAAAAAATCAAACATTACACATTGTTGGAATTTTTTTGAGACTGGTCATGGAAAAGGAAAGCACGATGGTGCAGGGGCATGTGTAAAACGATCACTTCAAAGGTATCATATAAACCCTCATGCAGATTGATTTGAATCTGTTGATCAAGTTGTTGAATGGTGAAAATGGCACTAAGACATGAAAATAATCCATCAAGGGATGTGCGCAGGTGTGTCTATATATACATATTACACATGTACACAAGATATTTTTATTCACATGTTCAAATTTATATTCAATCTTCAATCATTTTCTTGAGAGATTTCAAGTTAACAAGTTCTTTTCTTGTGCAGGTATTTTTGGTATGTTGGAATCCAAGATGTAAATAGATCAATTTCATATGAATATGGTACAATACATGGGACATGAAGAATTCCTTCAGTTAAAACAAAACACTATCAAAATATGTTTTCATTTGATATAAGAAATGAGTCTTGTTTTTGTTCAGTTTGCATAGAGGACACATAATCGATAGAGATTTGCGAAAATGAAAATGCAGAATATGTTAAAGCTTGGAGACATACCGAACTTAATTTAAAATGGAAAATGCCACTTGCAAGCTCAGAGGAGATGGAATAAAATGAAACTATAATGTCAGTTGATGGAGATAGAGTTTTTGATCTTGTTAGAGAAGGTAATTTTTATGTTTAAATTTTTTCAAATAACTTGTAGATGTACTTGTGTGATAATCTATCACGAACTATTTGTTGTCCAATATATCAAATTATTTGCATGAGATGTCTTTTCCATGGTTGCACTTGTAGACAACACTGAAAACGTGAAATATTATTTGATGCGATGCACAAAACAAAATATGAGGTTATTAGAAGATTTTGATGACAATGGTTTTATATATGAAAGATGATCCATTGTATTGAAATGATATTTTTTTCAAGAAACCCATCAAACTGATACTCATGTTCACTTTCAAGACTACCATTCAGATGTCATAAGTTGTCAATATAGTTAATAGAAGTTCAATAAAAAAAAATAGAAAATGGAAAATGTCCAAAGTCGATCATGAACGAATAATTGAAGATGGAACACCATTACGATTTCTTTAAACAAGTGAAATGTACATTCCATAATTTTATATTTTGCATTGAAAGTACACGTATTTATGAATATCTAGGATTCTAGAATCATTTCCAGTTTAGTTTACTTTCATGGACCATTCAATTAAGAAAAGTTGTATTTTTGATGAATTATAAAGTTTACCGAGCCTTATTTACAATTTCAGGGAAGAACCTATAGATTATATCTAGCGAACCTAAATTGACCTATACTTTGGATGATTATACTTTAATCCTACAAATTATCCAAATAGTATACACAAATCCTTTAATGCATGTAACCAATTTACTACATATAGGATTTGTGTTCATTATATGCAATTTGATTGTTCAATGCTTTTTCATATGAAGAGGATAACTTCATATCAAAAAGTTAGGACCCATTTCCATGTCATTATAAGGGAAATTGATGACTTAGAAAACCTTTAAAGACATCTTAAAGTGTATGATTAACATCCTAATTAAAAAATTCAAGGTAATACATGTATGATTATCATCCTAATTAAAAATTTTAAAGTCATCTTAAAAGGTATCAATTTTAATTATGAAATTGTGAATTTTGAGTCTGTAACATCCCCATCATTACGACTACAAGCGACAGAAGAAAGTGCATTTTTTTTTTTTTTGAAGCGGGGAGGCAACAACGATGACAGTTAAACAACACAACTTGACGACGAACACAACGCACACAGATCATGCAACATACAACAACGACTCGACACACTAGCACATCATGAAGCTGTTAATATTTATGCCATTATTATAGTTCTTTGCATTTCAATAGATAAGAACATCATAAAAACCAGATCACTGCGAAATACACATTCACAAGAGACACATCATTTATCCTGGGAAAACCTCTAGGGGAAGAAAAGCTAGCAAAAACTTCCTCATCATAAATTGCCAATACAATGTCAAGAGATAACTCAAACCAATACAGATAGTCCTCCCCAAAAGATTCACCACTCTTCTTCTCCTCTCTCCGACCGGTAATTGTAGCTTGCCTCATAAGAGAATGAGCAAGTGAGTTGTGTGTTAAAGTGAGGCGCTAGACTCTCCTATATATACAAGACTAACACATGTGAAAGGGTTTCACTGGCAGGGCTGACCTCTCACTCTGGGTGGGTAAACCCATCTTTAATTTAATTCTAGGTCTCAATAATAACTGTTGGGGCTGACTTCTTATTCTGCCTATTACAATTGTCCGATGACCAATCCACAAAAGGGGATTTGGTCCTAATACAATTACTGACATGATTAATCCACAATGGGGATTAATCCAATGAATAAAATAACAATAATAATAAGAATACTCTTCACAGTTACATTATTTCAACGCTCCCCCTTAATAAGAAGGGTCTTCTTCAACAACATCAGGCGAGAGAGGTCTGCATCATCAGTGGCATCAGGAGGACAATATCATCAATATGATCTTGAAACATTGGCTAGCATATTTACGAGTCATCGAAAGTTTTCTTCATCGACAACATCATCATTCTCGAAAGAATGTCATCATCATCTGCATTAAAATGTATCAGTAAAAATGATACCTCATCACAACACTAGGCTAGCACATCATAGTACTACACTGGCTCAATGTCACAGTGGTTAAGTTGGTAGCTCAGTGTTAGTCACATCTTGCTTTATGTCTAACAACGAGGTCAGAAGCAAGGAATCATCTTGCTTTACGTCTAACAACTAGGTCAGAAGAAATGAATACATCATCATCTCTCTTTATGTCTAACAACTAGGTCAAAAGCGAGGAATCATCTTGCTTTACGTCTAACAATGAGGTCAGAAGCAAGGAACACATCAACATCTCGCTTTGCATCTAACAACAAGGTCAGAAGTGAGGAATCATCTTGCTTTACATCTAACAACTAGGTCAGAAGCAAGGAATCACACAGCGTCATGCTTTACGTCTAACAGCGAGGTCAGAAGCAATGAATCATCTTGCTTTATGTCTAACAATGAGGTCAGAAGCAAGGAGCACACAACATCAAGCTTTACGTCTAACAACAAGGTCAGAAGCAATGACACATCTTGCTTTACATCTAACAGCGAGGTTAGAAGCAAGGAACACACAACGTCATGCTTCACGTCTAACAACGAGGTCAGAAGCAATGACTCATCTTGCTTTACATACAACAACGAGGTCAGAAGCAAGGAATAAATAAATATACTCCCCCTTTCAGGGAGGGTCCTTTCGGACTATACCAAGCTTATCTCGAAAGTGTTCAAACTTTACATGAGATAGAGGTTTGGTCAACACGTCAGCAACCTGTTCATCCATGCTAATGTACAGGAGCTTCAAGGCTCCTCTCTGTACCATGTCGCGGATGAAATGATAGTGGATTCCTATGTGCTTCAACTTGTCATGGAATACATGATTCTCTGTCATCTTTATGTAGCTCTGGTTGTCACATAGAATCATGGTTGCTCTCATCTCCAAGTTAAATAGGCCAGTCAACAACTTTCGAAGCCATATAGCTTCGCAGCTAGCAGAACATGTGGCAATGTACTCTGCTTCCGCCGTGCTGAGAGCAATATTGGATTGCTTCCTACTCTGCCACGAGATCATGGCTGATCCCAAACTAAAACAACATCCAAAAGTGTTTTTTCTGTCTGCAATGCTTCCTGCCCAATCTGCATCAGTATATCCACTCAATGTGAAGTCATGATCTCCATCATAGCTGAGTCCATAGTCCATTGTACCTTTAAGGTACCTCATCACATGTTTTTCACCCACTAGGTGAACACGTCTGGGATCTACCAGAAACTGACTCAAGGTGTTCACTGCAAAACAGATGTCTGGTCTGGTATTCATCAGGTACATCAGCGATCCAATAATCTATCTATACAGTGTTACATCTATCAAGTTTGACGAAGTATCGACCAACAGCTTCAGCTTTGCTTCCATGGGTGTATTCATAGACTTGCATTCTAGCATGTTGAATCTCTTTAAGATTTCGACTGTGTACTTTCCTTGATTAAGGAAGATCCTTTCTGGACTCTGCCATACCTCAAGACCTAATAAGTAATGCATTAGGCCAAGGTCTTTCATTTCAAATTCTGCAACAAGTCTCTGTTTACATTCAGTGATGAGCTTTTCTTCTCTGGTTAAGAATAAGTCATCCACATACAGTAGTAATATTACTAGTTCATTATTCATAATTTTGAAGTACAGATTTGAGTCTTCTTTACTCTTGGTAAAGCCTAAGCTCATCAAGAAACTATCTATACGGCCATACCAAGCTCTAGGAGCTTTCTTCAATCCATATAAGGATTTATTCAATTGCCAGACATGAGACTTCCTGTCTTCAACCTCAAATCCTTGGGGATTCTTTATATACACTTCCTCTTTGATAACACCATTCAAGAAAACTGTCTTCATGTCCATCTGGTGCAGCTTCCATTTCATCTAGGCAGCAAGAGCTATAATGGTTCTGATCGAAGTGTATCTGGCCACATGAGTGAATGTCTCTTCATAGTCAATGCCTTCCTTCTGGGAAAAGCCACGAGCGAAAAATCTTGCTTTATATTTCTCAATACTTCCATCAGCAGCATGTTTTATTTTGAAGAGCCATTTTGATGACACCACATCCTTACTTTTTGGTCTGGGAACTATTTCCCATACATCATTCTTTATTATGGATTGGTATTCCTCTGTCATGGCATCTGCCCATTCCTTCTTTTGAATGGATTCTTCAAAGCATGTAGGTTCTTCATCAAGTAGATTGCACATCAAAGCCGTGTAACTAGAGAATGGCTTTGGTCTTTTCACCTGTCTTGTGGTTCCTTCTGGAACACCATACTTCTCTCCATATTGAATAATCTCTCTTGCCCAAACAGGCTTTCTTTTATGGGAGAAGGTCATTTGAGTAGGTTCTTGAACTTCTGATACATCGTGATCTTCAGGAGTCTCCTCATCAAGGGAAGTTATGACTTCTCTTACAGGTTCTGTAGTTCTAGGAACTTTCCTCATGGATTCTGCAATCCTGGGATTTATAGGTTCCTCTTCATATACTTCTTTAAGTTGGCATCTTCTTGATTTCTTAAGTGCTTCTTCTTCATCAACGGTCACATCCTTGCTGATCTTAATGTGGTGGTGACCTGGTATGTATATTTTGAAGGCCTTGGAGACCTCACAGTATCCCACAAATATTGCCTTCTTTTCGGAGGGTTCCAGCTTGTTTCTTTTCTCTTTTGGTATATGAATAAACACTGGACAACCAAATATTTTGAGATGGCTTACCTCTGGCTTGTTTCCGGTGAATATCTCTTTCGGTGTCTTGAGACCAAGTGCACTATGGGATAATCAGTTCTGCACATAAATAGTTTCCATTGCTTCTTCTTCCCATAAGCACATATGAAGATCTTGATCATGGATCATAGTCTTCATAGCTTCCATTATGGTTCTGTTCTTCCGTTTAGCTACACCATTTTGTTGGGGATTATAGGGAGTAGTGAGTTCCTTCTTGATCCCAACATCTCTGCAAAAGTTTACGAACTCCTTTGAGGTATATTCTCCTCCATTATCTGACCTGAGTATCTTAATCTTTCTTTTGGAAAGATTCTCTATCAAGGCTTTGAACTCCTTGAATTTATTGAATACTTCATCTTTAGATTTTAAGAAATATATCCAGGTCTTATGAGAATAGTCATCAATAAATGATACATAGTATACATACCTATTAATGGAGGATGATGGCATTGGACCACATACATCTGAATGAATGAGTTCTAGGACTCCTTCTGCCTTGCTGTCCCTCTTTGGAAACGGGTTCTTGATATTCTTCCCTTGCGCACATCCATTTCATATGCCTTATAGATCAACCTTGAGTTCTGGTAAACTTGTGATAACTTTGCATATGTATGGTAGTGCCTTGTAGTTGATGTGAGCTAGTCTTCTAGAGTTCACATGGATTCTTCAATAACATGGGTCATGGAATCTTTTGAGTGACCCACTTTCTTCTTTTCCACTGATGATTGCTTCATTTATGATCTCTCCTTTAGCACATTTCCTTCTGCAACCTTTTCTATAGCTTCCTCATGTGACCTAGAGCAAGGTCAACAAAACAAAAAGCAAGAACAATATCCTTCTGATAACATAAAGCAATAGCATGAAAAATCATCACAGTAGCTCCTTTAGAACTATCACTTATAATTTATCTGAAGCAAAGATTAAAGGTAAGGAATACAATACGAAATGAGGTCAACACTCTCATAGTGTTGTGACCAATCATTCTTCCATGGCAATATGGAACTAACTCACGAGGTTTCTCCTAGAGGAGGTGTTACTTGTATCAGACAAAGTATTTACATCTATATTCTCACATGCTATCAAGTATAATACTTTACGACGATTGCTATCTCAACTAAAGTCATCAGCTTGTCATGTGTACCTTTGAATCTTGATTTAATCAAACCTGGAGCCTTCTCCTCAAGAGTGAGTGCTTTCTTTTCTTCCAAGTCTCCTTCACTCAAGTGATGAGTGATTTCTTCAACCTATCTTCTGTACTAAGACAATAAGATAACTTGAAAAAAGGTTAGGTTAGAGGATAATATCTATGATCAACTTTTAATTCTTCTAATAATTTGATCACAGCTTCAACATGCAACATTGATCAAGATAATTTCATAACAAATAGATGTATATTAGAATAATCACACCAGGGTTGCATCATTCCTCTGAGTGTGTTTGGATCTTGAGATCCTTTAGGATCTATGGCAAGAGATCCCTTCTCCTACAAATACTCTTTAGGGTTTAACCATTAAACATATGTGAGTACATACCTCGGATAGCATTTGTAGGTAGTGGCTCCATCTGGTAGCAGTGGTAATCATTGCCAACTCTTGAGAAAATTTCAAGGGTGATTGCAACTGGTTCTATGGCTGCAACTGCAACTAGTACTACAACTGCAACTGGTTCTGAGACTGCAACTGCAACTGGTTCTAAGACTGCAACTGCAACTGCAACTTAGGGTTTTATGAGCAAACCCTAATTTTTCAGACTTTGAGTTTTGAAAATCTGATCCAGGGGATAGATGCACTGAGCTGAGGTGAGTTAGCCAGTGCAGTCGAAATTTCGAAAATCCAACTTTTACCCCCTCAAACTTGATCTGCGGATTTATGGACTGGTGCTTCTGGTTTTCTGGTACTTCTGGTACTTTTGGTAATCTGGTTTTCTGGTACTTTGTGAAACTAGGGTTTCACTTTCCGGGAAATCCAACCATTGAAAAGGTGCGCTCAAGATGCCAAAATGATCTTTGGGGAAGGGTGCAACTTTATAGGTAGTTTTGGAGCTGAAGAGATTCAATTTTGAAAAACCCTAATTTGCAGGTACTATAATAGTGATGTTTTTCTCTTGCGAAATATTCTTCCTTCAGGTTGGCTCTGATACCATGTTAATGTTTATGCCATTATTATAGTTCTTTGCATTTCAATAGATAAGAGCGTCATAAGAACAAGATCACTGAGAAATACACATTCACAAGAGACACAACATTTATCCTGGGAAACCCTCTAAGGGAAGCAAACCCAACAAAAAATTCCTTATCATAAATTGCAAATACAATGTCAAGAGATAACTCAAACCAATACAGATAGTCCTCCCCAAAATATGCGCCAGTCTTCTTCTCCTCTCTCCAACTGGTAATTGTAGCTTGCCTCATAAGAGAATGAGGAAGTGAGTTGTGTGTTAAAGTGAGGCGCTAGCCTCTCCTATATATACAAGACTGGCACGTGTGAAAGGGTTTCACTGGCAAGGTTGACCTCTCACTCTAGGTGGGTAAACCCACCTTTAATTTAATTCCAGGTCTCAATAATAACTGTCGGGGCCGACTTCTTATTCTGCCTATTACAATTGTCCGATGACCAATCCGCAAAAGGGGATTTGGTCCTAATACAATTACCGACATGATTAATCCATAATGGTGATTAATCTAATGAATAAAATAACAATAGTAATAAGAATACTCTTCGCAGTTACATTATTTCAACAGAAACTGGACGAAACATGTGATAATCAATAGAAATATAGAAATGACTACCCGCCTGACACAAGAAAGACAATGCTTACAAGCTAAAGGACAACATCAACAACCTGACACATTGGCTTCAATGACCAGGAAATAGAAACCTCTACGTGCCGCAAAACCTAATGCCTTAAGGCGTTACAAAATCAAGTACCAACAACCATTACCATGAACAACGCCCACATCGGGAAGCACAAACTCTAGCTAGGTTATCATTCACCTTTATCCATCAGGGTGCGTAATGATCCCCTCATCAGAAATCATGCCATCACAAGGTGATAGGCGTGACAGTAACCCTGACACAACATAACACATCTAGAACATTAACCCAAGAAAAAATTCAATGCGCTAGGAGACTAAATTAACCAACAAGAATACTATACCCGCGCACCCATGCAACAAGTCGACAAGAGGCAAGATGGCATCACTCAAATTAAATTGCACAAGCTATTAAACGACTTCACTAACAACCATAACCCATATCCGTTAAGCATGATGTCTAAGTGGGAAGGAGTGAACTATTATAAATGTTATCATTATCATAAATGTGACAAAAAATGTGAACTATTATAAATGTTACTATTATCACAAATGTTATCATAAAGGTGAACTAATATATGCGCTTAACAAAATCAAGATATGCTTGTCAACAAATATACATTGTCCATTAAAATAAGTGAACTAATTAACATTAACAAGTGATCTACGCTGCTTATTAAATATTTGACATTGTTGACTATATTATTGTTGTCTAAATACATGATATGGCTATCTAATATATTGCTATATTATTGTTGTCTATATTAACAAGTCTCTCGATGATTCTGATGATAAACTATTAATAATTATAATGATATCGCTAGATAAATAACCATAATTGTTTGATAAATAAATATTGTTGTGTAATAGAATTTATTGTCGACAATAATTAAAACATTATCCATGATATTAAATCACTATCCATGATACTATCAATCATTACAACACAACCATTACACAGTCTTGAACGCGGCCATTACACAATCATAATGCAACTATAAATTCACTGTCAGTCAAATAAATGTGCCGCCTACTAATAAATGATACTATATATAAATGAAAAACATGTCTAAGCCATCCATATTGTTGTTTAAAAATTGGGTAACTAGTTGTGTAACCTAGGTGAAATAGTTGTCTAGATTTTTGTGTTTAGAGCATGTCAAAATCGTTGTTAGGCATTTGTATGGGGTTTAAAGTTCGTTGTGTTTTAGCATAAAAAAACACAGATGTTTTTACCATTAATGAATCTATAAAAATACATGATTTGCTATCAGAAATATATAAGGTCGTTGTCTATGAGATGCGTTGTAATGTTGTCCATTAATACCTGATTTGCAATTTATAAAATATGATAATAGTTGAACGTTGTCTATCTAAAAATAGGATACCTATTCAAGTGTTGTCAATGTATCAAAACAAAATCAATATAAATGCAATTTGCAGAGTAAATAAACGACAAAGATGGCATAAATATATATAAATCATAGATTTTAATAACTCGGTCATTTAACTCTATTTTCCAATACATGGAATAAAAGCTGCCATGGAATACATGTAAATTATACTAATTGAAATCCATGTTACTGTCATTAATTACTTGGAATCACAGAGCCAATAAATGATTAACGCTGTCATAAATATATATAAAATCGCAAGGGTAAAACCTCCAGAATTCTTGGTGCAAATTTTGTGTAATGTGGCACTAAAATCTGTTGTGTCAAGTGCCACTAATGCTTAGGGGGGATGCTGTGAAAGGTGCCACAAAATCATAGTGTGAATGTTGTAAATACAAGAGAATCGCAAAGTAACATCTTGGGGAGGACACAAAGATTCTACCAATCCAAGCACTGGGGTGTATCATTAAAAATGTAGAGAATAAAATGCCATCCAAACGCAGAGTAATAAGGATAATCGCTGGGAGAAATAAATAAACAATACACAAAGGTTTTTCCAATCAAGCACTCGGTAAATCATGAAATAAAAACTCTATAGAAATTCACTGTGTAATTGGAAAGGACCCAAGATGAGTGGAGTTTAATCAACAAAAAAACACAGAGATTGGGCTTTCAAAATTCACAGGTTATCAATCCAAAACGCAAAGATTCACCAAAGTTTAAGCAATTAAAAACATTGAGAAAATCAAAATTTTAATCAATCAAGACACAGAGATACTCATTTACAAGAAGGCACAAATATCAGGGGTTAATCCTAAGAGAAAAACACTGATTTAAGTGAGGGTTTGATAACTGGGTGAAATTTATCCTTCACTTATTATCCATGCATAGGAAAGAAGGGAATTTGAATCTATAGGTCTTTAAACACCAGAGTGATGAATGTCGATTCGGCTCCTAGACGAATGCTCAGGCGTGGACTAATAACTAAAGGGATAAGGTATAGAAGATAAAAGATCAATTTTGTCATCGTATTAATCAATAAAAACACACACATAGAAGTCATTGCAATTGGAGGTTGTCTTTTCCAAGGCAAATCAATTCAAATACAATGAGCAAGGGGATCACAAATACTGTAGGAAAGCAGGTTCAAGAAATATCATGGCAATGAATCTTCAACCGAGCACAGAAAAATAACATGCATAAATTAAATTTCATTGCAAGTAACAACTTTAACAGGCATACCTGATACAAACGCAAATGCTCCAAAGTTGTTGTCCCGTGTGCGCTCCATCCAGCTCCTGCTTGTCGACCGATGTGACCTCACCGGTACCTCCCAGCCAACGCTAGGGGCACTCTTCTTCCCCCTAAGCCCTCCGAGCCGCAAATGGGCCACACACATAATACCAAAGAACTGCTAGCACCCAGCTCGCCTCGCAAGGTCGAGCTAGCACTCGTTACCCAAGTTGGGTATCCCAACTCCCACAAGAGAAGTTAAATCAAGAAAAAAATTAAGCAGTGTAACGTTACACAAAAAGAGTCGATCCATACTCCTCCTCGTCCATCCTTTTTATAGAGTTTTCAAATAATTAGTTTCCCAAGTTCTCATTATATTCCTTTTTCAGTTAATTAATTTTGAAAAACCTCCCTCGTACACATGTCACCCATCCCCTAGTTGCACCAGAAAATCAATTTTATTAATTAATTAAATAATCCTATTTCCCTCACCCACCTAAAAGCATTCCTAAAAACGCTCCTTGGTGTCCCAAAATTCCCTTACAAATCTTAAATGACTTAGGCCTTACTTAATTCCTAGTTGAGTTCATAAATAACAAGTTCCCAAGGCAAGATTCCTTTTTAAGTTAGACATTCAACTTTTTCTTTACGTTTCCCCTTTTCATTAATTTTCCCCATTTTTCTTTAAGTTTCCTATTTCTTTTAAGTTTCCCTCTTTTTCTTTTTTAACTAAAAATCAATTTAGCAAGTGTAGATAAAACAACCATTTTTCCCTTCTCCCCCTTTAATTAAAATTAATTTAGCAAGTGTAGATAAAACAACCATTTACCCTCTTTTCTTTTTAACTAAAAATTAAATTAGCACATGTAGATAAAACAACCATTTCCCTTTTTAAAATTGTAATCCTCCATTGTAATTTTGACTTAAATAAATAAGTTTGAATTTCTTACCCCCTCTTCTTGTTACAAGTTTATTTATTATTATTATTATTTTGGCCACATGTTCTACTTAGACCTAGGATTTAATTTCACTAGGCTGGGTGACATTTTTATTAGGGAAAATTGTTTTTAAATCTTAATTATCACATCATTCATTTTAAGGCTGACTAGATTTATTCACTTACTAGTTAAAATTGCGACGTGCCCTTCAGGACTCACTAGGTCCTCCAAGGGTGCCACTCACCTCTTTTTGTTTTCCTTGCGTGACATGCCCTTCAAGATTCACTATGTGCTCCAAGGGTGCCACTCGCCTCTTGACTAACTTGGTAGACATCAAACCCCTGGAGTCAATACTCCGCCAGGTGATCTTGTGGGAGACTAAGAGCCTCTAAGGAAGAATTCCCCTGCCTTATTGTTCTCCCCTTAGAATCATCGTGAGCGATTGTCACAGTATTCCCTCACGATATCATGGGTCTTCTCGAACTAGGTAATCACTAACCTATAGTTTGAGTCACGGCGGGAGTGTTAGTAGGTTGTGGCAGGGCTACTGCCACACCTCTTCCTCAAGTCGTTGATTGTCCCACGTGACCCCTCTACTCCACATGTGAGTCTGGTCAGTGAGCTATCGTCAGCCTACATCCATCGATGAATCATGTCAGCAATAATAATCAATCATCATAAAATATAATCATATGTACATATGTCACATCAACAACATTCAACCTAATAGTCCACTCCCTGACCCGATCCAGAGTCCAAGGGGTTTCATCAATGCCTCTGCATCCTCGAGGTCCAAAAACTTTCACACTCAGGAGAATCCAGTCAATATCACTTGTCTATGTAATACAACCAAACAACATATCATCAAATCCATAATATCTCATAATCATATTCAAAATGACCAATAGATATAATAACTCGGATCACTTGCAAGAAAGTGTCCTCAAAGAATAAGTTCGCTCAGTGCGCACAAGAGTGGGATGTTACATATTCCAAAAGTGTTTATATTATATTAAATTGTTAAATTTCTACATTTAGATTTCAATATCTTGAAGCAAATTGAAATAAAAATGGGTATGATGAACAGGTAACAAGTTACTTATATTCTACACATCAAACATAGTTTTCATTGAGTTTGATTGAAAAAAAACTTAAGTTGAAAACGAATTTGATTTTGTGTCCTGATAACAAAAAATAAAAAATAAGAGGTCATCTACTAAAGCTTGGTTTGTTGCATTTAGATTTTCATAATTTTAATTGAATTAATGTTAGGGGTCATATTAATGGCATTAGTGAATACTTCCAATGTGGAGAGGATTAATAATTTCCATCAACCATTTTCTACCCTTAGATATATCCTACTAGGCCAATAGATATTATACCATAACTTAACTTGATATTACATGTATTTGTTATCCATATTCAATGGGAAACACTATGGACTATGGACTACTCATATATACAACATTGTCCGAGTAGAAGGATATGATAGACTGTGTGAGATATGATATATGGATCTAAAGGATATCATTAGACTTACTACAATACAACAAGGTTACTAGTAACATAGTAGAAAACACAATCATATCTAATCAACTTCAACCAGTTGTATCATACTTATGGTAATCAAAGCATTGTAACAAAGGGTAATGATAAAAATCTCTTAATAAGCATCACAGTTATAACATACTTCTTGTTTACACGTATCACATGTCCATTAATAAGTCATAATACATAGTGTTCTATTTACAAGAAAGAGGTAAACCCATATGATCAAATCCAACATGTAGAGCTAGAAGTAATGGCAATGAATGGTCATAATAGCTCAAAGGGTTATAATGTATCAACCAACTTACCTTAGCTATTGATATGAGATTGAACCCGATTGATCTCTTGTTTACATAAAGTAAGAAGTTCCATTGTGTTTACATATTGATTACTCATATTACTAGGACATCACTCTAATATAAGGGTAATATAAGGTGATATAAGCTTATCAATCATATAACAATAATTATAGTAATAAGAAGAACCCTAATCAACAGTAACTATGAGAAAATCATATGGAGCTTGAATATGAATAAAACGGGTATAATGAACCTATATGGTGATTGTTACTTATAGCTTTAAGCTTGGAATCACATAGATAAGATATCTATACAGGAATGTACTCTCATAACTATGATGTTTCCATAATGAATAAGAGCCCATACATATTGGTATTAGCTGATTCATATGTTTTACCAGCTTTATTATGTATGTGTAATTATGATATAACCATAATGAACACACTGGAATCATAGGAGCTTTAACTGCTTACCTTATATCGAATAGAGTAATCTATCCCTAATATTGAACTAGTCTTGATTACAAGCTTACTGTGATAAGAGTTGTTGTAAAAGGGTCAGTGACATCCTACTAATATGACTCGAGTACTATTCCCTATGAATCATAAGTAACATATACGAAAGAAGTACAACTTAACTAATACTAATAGTGAGAACCTTTATAGGAGTAGAACCTATGGTATTAATAAGCAATAAATCAACAAATCTCATTACACTAAGCATAACAGTAATCATTGTTTTCAAATCAGAGAAACAAGGGTAAAGTAAATCCATTTAATATATGTAATTACATATCTAATTTGTTCTCTATGCTAATCATTGACTCCACTAGGTATACTAGTTACAAGAGTATGTCATCTCTCTCTATGTTTAAATTACATTTACATCAAGCACTCAAAACATATAGCATTACCATTCCTTATATCAATGGTGTTCATTCATCTCCATGTAAGTCGAGTAGAGTAACAATGATTCCAAGAGGTTAAGATGAATAGCTTGTTGTTATTAACACATCAACTTGAATGGTGTTAGTTCTTTGGGGTTCATAGAGTAGTGATAATAGACGTATTATCAGTAATATACACATCATATCGAATTAGTATAGCTTACTTGTGACGTTTTAGCTCATATATAATAACTAGTCCCGTAATATCAAGTGTTTACACAAGGATATGTTAGAGTTCACCTATTGATAGAGATTGAATACACAGAATACATGCTTACTCCACACTGTATACGATCTAGATAGTCTCTTGATTACACTATGATGATATACCAATATTGTACAGGTATTATTGTTCCATATGATACAAGCTTATTTATACTTAAGCTATCATTGTTTCTACCTTATTTAGACGTATCCAAATACCTGCTTGCTTCTATTCCCATATAGTGATCATACAACAATCGTTATCCGATACTAGTCAACTAAGGCATATATGGTAAGTAAGTTCAATGTAAGGAATAAAACATGCTTTGTTAGATCGAGTCTCATACTATAACCAAGCTCATGTCCTTTTTTATGACTAAGCATTCCACTCTACTTGACACATTATGCCAATACTTATCCCATATTGGTCGTTAAAGGGTCATACTTTACCTATGATATTGACCATAATGAAGATTCTTATAGCACATAAAGATTAGCTAGAAGTGTAATCGAGCCTATATAACTCTGTATCATTACTTATACTATTGTATTCCATCCTTTAGTCGTGTTGTTCATATTTCAACTTCTTGGTCAATATAGCTCAATCATCACTAATGCTTTGAATAGAGTCATTTCACATAACTATAAAATATAATACGGTTCCATATTAACTATGATCTCTAAGTTGGGTCTACGGGTTCCACGATCACTCTATGCTACCTAGCTTTACCCTTTTTTAACCTTTAGCTATTGATTAGAGAAAATACTAGAATAATGCCATTACTTCACCATGCTTAACTTTATCATGTACAAGTGGTATCCTGCTCATTCAATGCAAGGTTTTTCTATAATGTATACATGTTTAATCTTTGTAACCTTTATATCACTATGAATACCACATGCATAAGAAGAGTAATAGTAATGGATAGGGTACATGGTGTAAACATAGTAATACATGAGCTAAGATGTACTTCTTAACCCTTGTAACCATTCTCAATATAACTCCATGCTCAGCTTGGAACTAGTGCAATAATACTCTTTCTCGTATAAGCTTGATGAGTGACTAGAGTGATATAGCCCTGTCTATTCATATAAAGACCTTAAACACTACTACTAGGAGGTAATCAAGTTCACGATGGTTTGAGTACTAGTATGACCTATGTTTACCATTGATCTAATCTCATTGTCCTAAGCTTGAACATGTGTACAATATAGATTAGGTAAAGTAATGGGAGTGATTAGTGGAGGCATGGTTAACAAGCAACTTAGTTTCACAGGTTACTTGTTATGTCTATGTTTCCACTCTATTTCCCTAATAAGTAACATTGATTACATGTATAGGCTAGTAGAGCTTAAGTCTCATAGTAATTAGATTGGTATAATGAACACTTGTATGATGATAGCTTGAAGCTTACTTGTATAGAGTATTTATATCACAACACACTAATGGTTATACTTCTCTAGCTAATCAAGCTAATCATTGGTATTGGAACCATACCAATGACTTCTAGAAAATTTCATTGTGAAATTTCATAAGAAACTATAAAATTTGATGACTTGTTTTGACTATTTTCAACCATATTTCAAAATCAAACAAAATATAAATTATAAGTGAGAAAATATAATTTTTATTTCACATTTTCTTGAATATTTCATTGTGAAATTTCATAAGAAACCATAAAATTTGATGACTTGTTTTGAGTATTTTCAACCATATTTCCAAATCAAACAAAATTTAAATTATAAGTTAGAAACTATAATTTGATAACTATCCAGATCTCCCATCACTACACAATTAGCTCCACACAGAATCAACTCTACTTCACATAATAGAATGATGTTTATACAATAATTTTATAAATAAAATGAAATAACACATTTTTAATTTCAACACAGTATCGTAAAACATAAATTAACCTTTTGAGAAATCAAATATGAGACAATAAATTGATATTTTGAATTCCAAAAATATCAAATATATATATATATATATATATATATTTGATATAGCTAGTTTATATATACTGTATGTGTGAGCTAGATCAGATATACATATATGTGAGCTAGCTCAGATATACATATGCATAGCTTATTTGTAAATCTACTTGAATGTTGGTTTTTGTGGTTAGCAACCAATTTAGTTAAGAGTTTGACAATACCTTGGAAAGAAGGAATTCACTTCTTTGTATGTAGAAAACACAAATGTCCATACTACGTCATTCTTGGACAAGAAGGCAAGGAATGCAATCAAAGAAAATTTAGAAACTTCCTGTTTTTTGACGTGGGATAGAGTTTGTTCTCAAATAATCAAATGTTCAAGTTCAAAATTAGGTCTTCATCATGATTTAAACTTAAATAAGTTTGAAAGTACCATTTAAGACAATGATAAACTTATATAGGGGTTCTATATATTTCAAAATAATTGATCAAAGCGTTGAATAAGAAATGATACACTGAAAATTTGAGAAAATAAAAATTTAATAAAAATAAAAAGTATAAGCTTATTCAACAAAAATAAGCTTGAACACTTTTATATAAAACCCCAACATAGAAGAAAATTAAAACTCACTAATGTGCAATTAACATACATTTATGAATCATCATGAATGGATGCATCATTCTGAGGTATGGATGTTTCCTCCGCTTCCTCCTCAATCCCAATATCCCGCACTCTCTTCTCTACATTTTGTTCAAGCACACTCTCATGGACTCTCTTCTCCACATTACCGTATATAACACATTTCAAATTTGAAAATTTGAAAATTAAATTTAAATGATTTTAATACATTAAATTGTAGTTTTAAATTTTGAAACATGTAATGCATGTGATGTGGCAACCTATGATTCAATAAATTAAATGTTGTTTAATATATTCGTATGTAACATCTCACTCTGGCGCACTGAACAAACTTATTCTTTGAGGACACTTGCTCGCAAGTGATCCAGATTATTATGCTATTAAAAACATTGACTTGATTATGATGCGTTATGGGTAGATGACCTGTTGTTTTACTACATGGACATACATAGGTGCTATTGACTCAGTTTTACTGAGTGTGCAGGGTTTTGGACCTTGAGGATGCAGAGACATCGATGGAAGCCCTTGGACTCCAGATCGAGTTAGGGAGTGTGCCATTGGGGTTTGATTGTTTTACTGTGATATTAATGCATCTGATTAGATGATATGATGTGGATATGTTCTGACATGATTTTTTGATGATGCAAACTGACGATAGCTTGTCGACTAGACTCACATATGGAGTAAAGTGGTCACACATGACTACTAAAGATGTTGAGCGAGAGGTGTGGACAATAGCCTTTCCACAACCCACTAGCACTCCCTCCATGGCTCAAACTATAGGTTAACGATTACCTAGTTCGAGAGGACCCACAATGCCATGAGGGCAGACTGCGACAGTCACTCACGATGATTCTAAGGGGCGCGCAATAAGGTGGGGGCCTTATTCCTTAGAATCCCTTAGTGTCCCACAAGTTCACCTGGCAGAGTGTTGACTCCAAGAGTTATTGATGTCTACCAATCAGTCAAGAGGCGAGTGCCACCCTTGGAGCACATAGTGCATCTTGAAGGGCACGTCGCGCAAAGGAACAGATGAGGCGAGTGGCACCCTTGGAGCACCTAGTGTGTCCTGAAGGGCATGTCGTGTTGATGATGATAGAGGGATGAACCTAGATGGCCCTAAGATAAATAACACGTTAAGAAAATTTTAAAACAATTTCCCTAATTTATTGTCGCCCAGTACAAAATCTAAAGCTTAAGTCTAAACTACGCTAATGGTAAAATTTTATCGCTAAAAAAATATATATATTTATATATATATAACAATATTAATAATAAAAATAAAAACCACATAATTAATAATTATAACCTTAGTTAAAATCTTGTAAAAAAAGGGGGGGGGGAATAAGAAATTTAAGTTATTCACAAAAATATATATATATAAATCTGTGGAATAAAATTTAAAAGAAAAAGGGGAATGAATGGTTTTATTATTTGGATAATTTTAAAATATTAATTTAAGGATAAAAAGGGAAAAAGGGGTTAAATTCCACAACTACCATTTTGAGCTCTAATAAAAAGGGGAAAGAGGGAAAATATCAAAAAATAGGAAACTAGGGAAAGGAGGTAACATAAAAAAGAAAAAGGGGAACTTAAGGGAAAAACCGGGAAGTCAACTTAGTAAGGAATCCACATTTAAGAGATTTCTAATCTTAAACTGAATTAGCAATTTCATAATAGGAAAATCCTTTAAAACCAATAAGGGAATCTAGGGACACCTAGGAGTAATTCTAGGGGTAACTCTAGGTGGGTGAAGGAAATAAAGATAATTAGTTAATTAAATAAATTAATTTTTGGACGAATGTAGGGGATGGGGGACACTTGTACAAAGAGGAAATTTTAGGAATTTATTTTAAAAACTTTAATTAAATGAGATTTAGGAAAGAAATGAAGGAGAAGGAAGAAAGGGGATCTTCTATTTGCATAACATTACGCTGCAGAAATATTGACTTGACTGATTTACTTATGGGAGTTGGGATACCCAGCTCGGAGAGGAGTGGTAGCTCGGCCTTACGAGGCGAGTTGGGAGCTAGACATAACCTCTGGATAGTGTGTGTGGCCCCTTTGTGGCTCGAGGGCCTAAGGGGGAAGAAGAGTACCCCTAATGTTGGCTAGTAGGTATCGGTGTAGTCTCGACGGTCAGCGAGCGGGAGTTGCACGGAGTGCGCAGACGTCACTCGGAGAAGGCGAAGAGGCAACGATACATTTTTTTCGGTTGAATGATATAATGTTGTAGAATGTATGTTTTAGATCTGCAGGTGTATTGGGTAGGTAAATGGCTTGTCTAGTTTTATGACTGAAAAATTGGCTGATTGATTTCCGTGATCTTCATCTTCCCGCATGTCATGCCCACCCTGTGGTGTTTGATTGTGACCCTTGCGATTGTATCCTTCATCCCTAGTACGCCAGTCCTTGCCTGAGCAGTCGGCTAGGAGCTTGATCTACAGTCGTTCCCTTAGCGTTAAAAGACCTATGGATCTCAACTCCCTAGTTTTCTGTGCAAGGATGGTGACGCAAAGGAAGAACTCATCCGTCTACCCCTGTTGTTGTCCATGACAGTGACATCTCATGCCTTGATGTGTTTCATTAACTTCGAAATTGAGTTGTGGGCATAGCCCTTCCTTTCACTGTGTGTTTTTACATGGCTAGATTTTCTCCACGTTGGGGATAATAAAACCTTGGCTATCATTTCAATGACCTTCCTTGGACCATTGTGCTGCGCTCACCATGCTCTTCGTTTTTACATTTTTGACCGCGTCTTATGTATGAAGGGATAATTTAACTCTGTATTGATGCTTTTTGGCAATTTAAGTTTGCGCCGATACATTTCCTGGAGAATTAAAATGTGATTATTTTTACTCCTGGCCTACGAATCTCATTCTTCAAATCTGTATTACTTAATAGGCGAAACTAATGTGCATTGAAAACGAATGGTGGCAGCTATGCCTTTCCCGTACTATGCATCCTTTTTGAATTTTCGCTGGTTGAATTACCGGGCGAGTTACCATTGGTTACTTCGCTCCCAGACCAAGTTTGACTTCCCTGACTGTGTTTTTTTTTTGCTGTCACGATTTTTTGGATTAAACCCAGAGCCTTTCTATTATTAAAATTCATCAAATTCTTAAGTTGATAATCGCATTGAACTGGATGATTAGCTCAGGTAAAACTCAGAAACGTTTTTAAGGAATCAAATATAGCTAGGATAAATCTTTACTGTGTTAATGAAGTTTCCAGTGGGAGTATTGCTCTTAATTTAATGTTAGCACATCCTTAATCAATGGTAAGACTGGATTGGTTACTGTGGTCTTAGAAAACTCATTAAATTGCGTTGGTTTCTAAAGCACTAGATCTTAGACGGTTACGGTTGGACACTTCACCTCATAAATCCGTTAAAGGTTGTGTGTCCTATAACCAGGTGCACAGTAACACCTGATCGATACAATCACCATCAGTAAATGCTTCTAAAATTTTTATTGGAATGGTACACTCATAAAATTTTAATGATGGAATCACCGTGAACTCAATGTCATCTCAGCAATCCTCGATTGGTAAATCCATCTTAGTAGATGACAGTGGTTGGGTTGATAAACCTCTCGATATGTATTTAATGAATGCTCGAGCTTCTCATTTTAGTATCTAATATAGGGTACACGAGTCCTTTTACGCATTTCCCTAACTCTGGCAGCGATATGTATTTTAGACAGCGATACCAATTGACACCCTTAGCCTTAAGATCCATATTAGCTATTCTTATTGATAGACTTTTATCTGACATCAGGTTTAATATACAACGTGTTTCACATTGATGTCGCTCATATTGTAGATGTCGCACTGCAAACTAATATCGTTACTGATGTTGAATAATAGCGCAATAATTATTTTGGGACCACTGTTATTTTTATTGGTTAAATTGATTAATGAAGTTGTGTTGATTGTAGTTAAGATTTAACAGTTTCGCAAGTTATTGACTAATAGTCGTGAGGCCTGCTGGATCGATAGGATATTTGTTAGTAATTGCCAAGTTATTAAATGCCATGTTATTGCTTCATTAATTACCAAATAGTAGCCTCTACTTTATCTTAGTTAATTCTTCATTTAAATATAAATGGCCAGGAGATGGAGATATGGATTGACTAAACAATTGTTGACAGGTTGAGACTATTTAATAATAGCAATAACAACAACAACCATCCACTTTATTTGGTTGAATACAACAACTACTTTATTTGTTAGTAGTTAGAAATAGCAATCTACTTATTTTCATAAACAACAATTACCTTAATTTAGTTAGCATTTAAAAACAACATGCTACTTTATTTAGTAATGTTTTAATTAATGATTAAAGGCCTCCTAGGATTGAGATTGAATAGTTAATTTAAAAGTGAAGAAGTTATAGAAGAGTCAAGTGATTTAATTATTGAGGATCAGACGAATTGAATGCTACCAACAACTATCTCTTAAGGGTATTATGGAAGTTTCAAGGAGAATGATGACCTTAGTAATAGACTATTACAATGTAAAGTTGATAACATCTTATATATCTGACATTAATGTACATACCTCTTATATCTGTGTAAACATGTGACTTCTCTTTATTGCTATGAAGAATGATTTTATTAGTTTCATATAATGGATGCTTAATGTAAAGTGTTGTTAAAGTTCATGTAATTCTTAAGAAGATGAAGTTTTTATGGGTTCTCATAATGAACTTATAACTATAGCTTCTCTTCACATACCCCTAGGAGATTTCCTTAAAAACAAGTTATACAGTTAAGCTGCATGAGATTATAATGTATACCTCTCTTGATTTATGAATTCTTACGAGATGACTTTTTGCTCATTTACACTCATTGCTGTCTTAGCATTTTGTTGGGCCTACTTGTGTCGGGCGGGATGTAGACACCTCCTTGTTCCTCAGAACAGTCGCCAGCCCTGAGACCTTAAATGGTCAAAATCGATGAGAACTTGGGCTTGAGTGTTACTTATGTGTCCTGGAGGTTCTAACCATTGTAGGGTAGGACGGGCGGGTAGTCATTCTTATTTTTCAGTTAATTGTCATCCAGTGCTTCCAGTTACTGATGTGCTTCTTAGGTCGTTATGTTTTTGTCACGTGAATTTCATGCGTCATGTTCGTCGTCGTGTGGTGACGTTGAGTATATTGTATTTATTACCCTTGTACACATGCACAAAAAAAAAAAAAGTTCTTGTTATGAAAGGTTTGTTGTCATGACAAAACGGGAGGTTCGTTACATATGGTATCAGAGTAGGTTCAACCCGCGACTTGGGATCGCTACAGATTTCGTTGATGTGAATGATTGATTATATTGTTGTTGATTGAGTTGACTTGTGTGCATGTAGGTAATCATGGTTAGGGGACGCCGTGGAGGTAGACGACGGGGTGCTAGGGGAGGAGGCGTGATGCCTCCAGTAGCATCAACACCTGAGGGGTCTAACCCCCAGAAAGACGAGCAGGTTCTCGGGCAGGAGAAGATAGCAGTTGGCGATGTATTCGAAATGATGAGATATTTTCAGCGCATGTCCGAGGCATTGATCAGTCGTTTGGACAGAGATGAGGCCAGGGCGCCGCCACCCACTGAGGTTCCACCGCACGCTCTAGTCGGTACTGGTAGCATTCACTGTGAACTCGAGAAGGTCAAATTTCTTGAGTTCTTTGGTGCCCTGGACGACGCAACCGCTGAGGCATGGTTGGAGAATATGGCGATGTGATTCGCGCTTCATGATTACACCTCCAACATGAAGGTCTGCATGGTGATATTTCAATTGAAGGGGAGCTCTCTTCTATGGTGGAAGACACTCCTACCGCAGCTGAACATGGTCGTCGAAGACGTTTCATGGGAACTGTTCGAGGAATGGTTCCGAGAGAGGTACCTTTCAGAGGAATTCATTGAGTGTCATCTTAATGAGTTCAATGCCTTACGACAGGGAGGTCGTACGGTGCCTGAGTACGAGGCCCATTTTATGGAGCTGCTTCGGTATGCTTCGCACCTTAACACTGAAAAACTTAAGGTCAACAGGGTCGTGTTCGTCCTTAATGACAACCTACGTGCAAAGGTTAGGATTTTGATGACTCAAACCTTGCATGATGTCATCCAGAAGGCCCTCATAGTAGAGGAAGAGCTTATCAGCAGGGGTCAGACTAGGACTCCAGTGAGACCAACAGGGTAGGTTTCATCTGGAGCATAGCAGCATCAGAGGCCAGCCAGACTTACGCCGGTATATTGTCGCTTCCAGAGGGGATCCACTTTCACTACACCCCGACGATCGATGCCTCACTAGCAGACACCTTATCAGGGACCACAACATCAGCAGCAACGCTGCTCGCAGCAGCAGTAGTTTAGGCATATTCAGTAGAACAGACCAGGGTTCCAGGCCGGTGGGCCGTCATTTGCTACTTCGGGTACCAGTACTACTGGGCCAAAGAAGGGGTGTTGGATGTGTGGAGGGGCACACTACCAGCGCGACTGCCCTGTGGAGAGGACCAGAGCGTCTGGATCAGCCGAACCCACTACCGTGGGAGATATGGGCAAGGCCCATTAGATTCAAGCAGTGGTGAATAACCGCCAGGCAGAGCATCAGTCGACTGTTCTCGACACGATAGGTACCGTCGCTGACCTGACCCTTAATATTTTGATAGATCCTGGTGCTACCGAGTGTTTCATTTCTCGTGTAGTGCTAAAAAGGATTAAGGTAAAGGAGTCGAACAGGACGAGTTTAGCTTTGTAGAGATGGCTTCGAGAGCCAAACAAAAGGTTGGAGGAAAGGTTAAGGGTTGTGTCCTTAACCTGGGAGAGTTTGTCACCAGGGCCAACCTATACATCACGATCCTAGGATCTTATGATGTCGTGATTGGTATGGACTGGTTGGAATCGCATGAGGTGATACTCAACTGTAAGACAAAGTGGTTGAGCTTGGTCTATGACAAGGGACAAAGATGTGTGATTGTAGGACAGAACTAGGGAGTTTCCCTGAGGTTCATCTCTTCCTTGCAACTTCGAAAGATCATGCACAAGGGGTGCAAACTTTATGCGATCCTTGCGTTAAATGAGAAGGGAGTAGCGGAAGGTATAGAACACCTTCTGGTGGTGAGAGACTTTGTAGACGTGTTTCCGAAGGAGTTACCTAGGATGTCGCTGGAGATGGAGTTGGAGTTTACCATAGACCTAAAACTGAGCATTGAACTGATAGAAAGAGCGCATTATCGGATGTCGACCCTAGAGTTACAAGAGTTGAAAATGCAACTGAAGGAGTTGCTGGACCTAGGACTGATACATCCTAGTGTGTCACCATGGGGTGCACCTGTTATTTTCATACGAAAGAAGGAAAAATTGTGGAGGCTTTGCATTGATTACCATCAACTGAACAAGGATACAATCAAGAATCAATATCCTTTGCCGAGAATCGATGACCTGTTCAATCAAATGAAGGGTGCGACAGTGTTCTCCAATATCGATTTTTGATCAGGGTATCACCAATTACAAATCAAGGACGATGACGTCCCTAAGACCGCCTTTAAAATGAGGTTTGGACATTACGAGTTTATTGTTTTACCGTTTGGACTGATAAACGTCCCAGGGGTATTCATGAGTTTGATGAACGAGGTATTCCGTGAGCACTTGGAGAAGTTCGTCCAAGTGTTCATCGACAATATTTTGATTTACTCTCATATGACGGAGGAGCATGGCGAGCACTTGTTCTTGGTACTACAATGTTTGCGAGAGAAAAAATTGTATGGGAAGTTGTCCAAATGCTCATTTTATCAATCGAAGATTCACTACTTAGGGCATGTCATCTCCGCCGAAGGAATCATCGTGGATCCAACCAAGGTCAAGGATATTATTGAATGTCCTATGCCTACGAATGTCCCAGAAGTGCTTATCTTCATGGGTTTAGTAGGATACTATCGACGATTCACTGATAGATTTTTGAAGATAGCAAATCCGATCACGTAATTGCAGAAGAAGAACAAGAAGTTTGTTTGGATTGAGAAATGCGCAGAATCATTTCGGAGGCTCAAGGAATTGTTGACCACCACACCGATACTAAAGGTCCCTGACATCGATGCGGACTTCTTGGTATGTACTGACGCATCCAAGGAAGGCTTAGGCGGAGTCTTGATGCAAGATGGATGAGTGATCGATTACATTTTGAGGAAACTGAGAAGTCATGAGGAGAACTACGTGACACATGATTTGGAGCTATTAGCCATCGTATATGCCTTGAGGTTTGGAGACACTACCTTGTTGGAATAAAATTTGAACTAAAGACTGATCATTGTGGCCTAGAACACATATTTACGCAAAGTGACCTGAACGCGCTACAACGAAGTTGGTCGGAAATGCTTAGCGAGTATGACTTTAAGATTACTTACATAAAGGGAAGAGTGAACCGAGTGGTGGATTCTTTGAGTCAGAGACCACGCATCTTTTCGATTTTTCCTCTTCAGACGAATCTACGTGAAAATATTCTAACTTTACAACGTGACGATGCCTGGTACAAAGAGGTTGAGGGTTTTATCAGACAAAACATAATGATGGTACAACGATATGAGGGATTTTCTTTTGATAGTGATTGGTTATTGAGGTTTAAAGGTCGGATTTACGTACCGTCAAACGACGAGTTGAGGATGTTGATCCTGAGGGAGGCTCCTAGAGCAGTTTACATGGCTCACCCGGGAGTCACGAAGATGAGGGCAGATCTTAAACCCTTATTCTTCTGGAAGGGAATGAAGGTCGACATAGTTAGCTATGTGGCCAGATGTCTATAATGTCAACAGGTAAAGGATGAACATAGACACCTAGCAGGATTACTACAACCACATGCCATTCCGGAATCGAAATGGGAGGTTATTTCAATGGATTTCATTGTTGGATTGCCAATGACGGCTATGATACATGACTCATTTTCCGTAGTAGTAGACACTTTGATGAACAGTGCCCACTTTATTCCTGTGCGTACGACGTATCAGACACCTGACATAGCTATTGTTTTCACCAGTGAGATTGTGAGGCTGCATGGCATGCCTAAGAGGATTATATCCGATCGAGGATTGGTATTTACTGGACGATTTTGGACGAGTTTCCAAGAGGCCTTGGGAGCCCAACTTAACTTTAGTACTGCGTATCATCCGGAGACTGACGGACAGACTGAACGAATGAACCAAACCATGGAGAACATGTTGCACATGTACATGATGGACCAAAAAAAGCGTTGGGAAGAATTCTTTCCACTAATGGAGTTCGCTTACAACAACAGTTACCAGAGCACCATTAAGATGGTGCCTTTCGAATTTCTTTACGGGCAACCGTGTCAAACGCCCTTAAGTTGGGATCGACTTGAGGATAGGGTCCTGCTGGGACCAGAAGCGATCCAAGAAATAGAAGAGAAAATTCAAACAATAAGACAAAGGATTAAGGAAGCGCAGGATCGACAGAAGAGTTATGTCGATGCGCACCGTGTCGACCGTAGTTACGAGGTCGGTGATCAAGTCTTCTTGCGGGTTAAACCACATAAGAGTTCGATCAAGTTTGGGAAGGGAGATAAACTCTCTCCTAGGTTCGTGGGACCTTTCAAGATTGTGGAGAGAAAGGGGCCCGTGGTCTATCAACTAGCCTTGCCTGATTCTTTGAGGCGTATGCACGATGTTTTTCATGTATCTATTTTGAGACATTATATTAGTGATCCTACACATGTTATTGACACGAGTTCCTTGCAGGTATCGGACAAGGGAACACTCACAGCTAAGCCGGTCCGCATCTTGGATCATTGTGTTCGACAGCTACGACGTCGAATAGTAGATCAGGTCAAGGTCCAATGGGACAATTATAGTCTGCACTCAGTGACCTGGGAGGACGCATATGATATGTGCCAGCAGTTTCCATTTTTGTTTGATAGATATACATATGATACTCTGATACACTTATTTCATCATTTATATTGTGAAACTTTGGGACAAAGTTTAGACCAAGAGGGGGTGTATGTAACATCTGGTTGTAGCGCATTGGGCAAACTTATTCTTTGAGGACACTTGCTCGCAAGTGATCCATATTATTATGCTATTAAAAACATTGACTTGATTATGATGCGTTATGGGTAGATGACCTATTGTTTTACTACATGGACATAGACAGGTGCTATTGACTTGGTTTTACTGAGTGTGCAGGGTTTTGGACCTTGATGATGCAGAGGCATCGATGGAATCCCTTGGACTCCGGATCGAGTTAGGGAGTGTGCCATTTGGATTTGATTGTTTTATTGTGATATTAGTGCATCTGATTAGATGATATGATGTGGATATGTTCTGACATGATTTTTTGATGATGCAGGCTGACAATAGCTTGCCAACCAGACTCACATATGGAGTAAAGGGGTCACACATGACTACCAGAGATGTTGAGGGAGAGGTGTGAACAATAGCCCTGCCACAGCCTACTAGCACTCCCATCGTGGCTCAAATTGTAGGTTAACGATTACCTAGTTCGAGAGGACCCACGATGTTGTGAGGGAAGACTGCGAAAGTCGCTCACGAGGATTCTAAGGGGCGCGCAATAAGGCGGGGGCCTTATTTCTTAGAATCCCTTAGTCTCCCACAAGTTCACCTGGCTGAGTGTTGACTCCAGGGGTTATTGATGTCTACCAATCAGTCAAGAGGCGAGTGCCACCCTTGGAGCACATAGTCCATCCTGAAGGGCACATCGCGGAAAGGAACAAATGAGGCGAGTAGCACCCTTGGAGCACCTAGTGCGTCCTGGAGGGCACGTCGCATTGATGATGATAGAGGGATGAACCTAGATGGCCCTAAGATAAATAACACGTTAAGAAATTTTTAAAACAATTTCCCTAATTAATTGTCACTCAGTACAAAATCTAAAGCTTAAGTCTAAACTGCGGTAATGGTATAATTTTATCGCTAAAAAAAATACATATTTATATATATAACAATATTAATAATAAATATAAAAACCACATAATTAATAATTATAACCTTAGTTAA
>ML793351.1:139400-159798 GCA_009831015.1 Picea engelmannii | reverse complement strand
ATATATATAATCAAAGTTTGAATAGTTACATCGCCAAATACATAGTTTCTACATCCATTTTAGGATGATAACAAAAACGAAGAGATTTAACTCCAAAATTATGGGTTCTAATCCATCACTTTAAGATAGACCACTTCATACCTGCAATTCAAACTTGCAAAAGAAAAAAGAATTCAAAAATAAAAAATTTACAATAAAATATATATACAAATTTAAAATAAAATGTACACATGTACCATTTTAGATAAATAAAACAAGTTGTGATTAAAGAAAAAATGACATACATACCAAAAGAGATAAGTCTCATCATACTCCTTTCCACCAAATATAATGTAAACACATTTTCCACCAAATATAATTTAGACATCTGTAACAATAAAAAAAACAAATAACACATATTAGCATATATACTTTAACTAAATATTAAATAAACAATAAGAAATAATAACACACCCAACTAGAGTTAAACAAATTCAAAATTTTCCCTCTCTTTTTATTACACTTTTTTAAAACCAAACTTCCATCACAAAGTTCCAAAACTTCCAAAATAGTTACTCTCCACATTAAACATACATGATTTAAACAATTTGTAAAATCTTATCTAAAATCTTAAAAAAAATTAAAGAGAAAAATTGTGTTCTTGGTAAGAATTTTTTGTGTTCAAAGTTAGATAATAATCTGAAAATAAATATATAACCGTGTATGCAGGAAGTTCACAAATATCCATATTAAGTCATTCTTCCAATGAATTATTTATCTCCTTGTGGATAAAGTCTCAAATCCTTCAGGTGAAATTCTCATCCCAGGTGATCTTATTTGATCTTATTTACTCAACAGTAAAATACTAATATCCTCAATAGTAAAATAATTCTCCTCTTTTGCAGTGGTCATATAATCAAATTCCACAATGCCCTTTCAAATTAAAGGACTCATAAATCTCTATATTAAGCCATTTTTCCAAGAAATTACTTATATCTATGAAAGTTCACAAATCTCCATTTTAAAAACTATTCTTTCAGAAAATACTCATCTCCTCTTTCTGCAGTGGAATATATGTCTCATAATATTTCATGTACATGAAGAAAACACAAATCTTCACATATATTAAGTCATTATTCAAAAACCATTTAAATATTTGATCTTTGGGATGTATTCATATTACATATAATCAAATGCTCTTTGGGATGTATTCATATTACATATAATCAAATGCTCTTTGAAATTATATGTGAGCTAGCTCACATATACTATATGTGTGAGATAGCTTATATATATATATTGTATGTGTGAGCTAGATCAGATATACATATATGTGAGCTAGCTCAGATATACATATACATAGCTTATTTGTAAATCTACATGAATGTTGGTTTTTGTGGTTAGTAACCAATTTAGTTAAGTGTTTGACAATACCTTGGAAACAAGGAATTCACTTCGTTGTATGTAGAAAACACAAATGTCCATACTACATCATTCTTGGACAAGAAGGCAGGGAATGCAATCAAAGAAAATTTAGAAACTTCCCCTTTTTTGATGTGGGATAGAGTTTGTTCTCAAATAATCAAATGTTCAAGTTCAAAATTAGGTCTTCATCATGATCTAAACTTAAATAAGTTTGAAAGTACCATTTAAGACAACGATAAACTTATATAGGGGTTCTATATATTTCAAAATAATTGATCAAAGCATTGAATAAGAAAGGATAAACTGAAAATCTGAGAAAATAAAAATTTAATAAAAATAAAAAATATAAGCTTATTCAACAAAAATAAGCTTGAACACTTTTATATAAAACCCCAACATAAAAGAAAATTAAAACTCACTAATTTGCAATTAACATACATTTATGAATCATCATGAATGGATGCATCATTATGAGGTATGGATGTTTCCTCCGCTTCCTCCTCAATCCCAATATCCCGCACTCTCTTCTCTACATTTTGTTCAAGCACACTCTCAGGTACTCTTTTCTCCACATTACCCTATATAACACATTTCAAATTTGAAAATTTGAAAATTAAATTTAAATGATTTTAATACATTAAATTGTAGTTTTAAATTTTGAAACATGTAATGCATGTGATGTGCCAACCTATGATTCAATAAATTAAATGTTGTTTAATATATTCTTATGTAACATCCCGCTCTGGCGCACTGAATGGAATTATTCTTTGAGGACACTTGCTCACAAGTGATCCAGATTATTATGCTATTAAAAGCATTGACTTGATTAGGATGCGTTATGGGTAGATGACCTGTTGTTTTACTACATGGACATAGACAGGTGCTATTGACTCGGTTTTACTGAGTGTGCAGGGTTTTGGACCTTGAGGATGCAGAGGCATCGATGGAACCCCTTGGACTCCGGATTGAGTCAGGGAGTGTCCCATTGGGGTTTGATTGTCTTATTGTGATATTAGTGCATCTGATTAGATGATATGATGTGGATATGTTCTGATATGATTTTTTGATGATGCAAGCTGACGATAGCTTGCCGACCAGACTAACATATGGAGTAAAGCGGTCACACATGACTACTAGAGATGTTGAGGGAGAGGTGTGGACAAAAACCTTGCCACAACCTACTAACACTCTCATCGTGGCTCAAACTGTAGGTTCATGATTACCTAGTTTGTGAGGACCCACGATGTTGTGAGGGAAGACTGCGACAGTCACTCACGATGACTCTAAGGGGCGCGCAATAAGGTGGGGGCCTTATTCCTTAGAAGCCCTTAGTGTCCCACAAGTTCACCTAGCGGAGTGTTGACTCCAGGAGTTATTGATGTCTACCAATTAGTCAAGAGGCGAGTGCCACCCTTGGAGCACATAGTGCATCTTGAAGGGCACGTCGCGCAAAGGAACAGATGAGGTGAGTGGCACCCTTGGAGCACCTAGTGCATCCTGAAGGGCACGTCGCGTTGATGATGATAGAGGGATGAACCTAAATGGCCCTAAGATAAATAACACATTAAGAAATTTTTAAAACAATTTCCCTAATTAATTGTCGCCCAGTACAAAATCTAAAGCTTAAGTCTAAACTATGTTAATGGTAAGATTTTATCGCTCAAAAAATATATATTTATATATATATAACAATATTAATAATAAAAATAAAAACCACATAATTATTAATTATAAATTTAGTTAAAATCTTGTAAAAAAAAGGGGGGGGGGAATAAGAAATTTAAGTTATTCACAAATATATATATATATATATATATATATAAATCTATGAAATAAAATTTAAAAGAAAAAGGGGAATGAATGGTTTTATTATTTGGATAATTTAAAAATATTAATTTACGGATAAAAAGGGAAAAAGGGGTTGAATTCCACAACTACCGTTTTGAGCTCTAATAAAAAGGGGAAAGAGGGGAAATATAAAAAAATAGGAAACTAGGGAAAGGAGGTAACATAAAAAGGAAAAAGGGGAACTTAAGGGAAAAAATGGGAAGTCAACTTAGTAAGGAATCCACATTTAAGTGATTTCTAATCTTAAACTGAATTAACAATTTCATAATAGGAAAAGCCTTTAAAACCAATAAGGGAATCTAGGGACACCTAGGAGTAATTCTAGGGATAACTCTAGGTGGGTGAGGGAAATAAAGATAATTACTTAATTAAAGAAATTAATTTTTGGAGGAATGTAGGGGATGGGGGACACTTGTACAGAGAGGAAATTTTAGGAATTTATTTTAAAAACTTTAATTAAATGAGATTTAGGAAAGAAAGGAAGTTCGAAACTCTATAAAATAAAGGAAGGAGAACGAAGAAAGGGGATCTTTTGTTTGCGTAACGTTACACTGCAGAAATATTGACTTGACTGATTTACTTGTGGGAGTTGGGATACCCAGCTCAGAGAGGAGTGGTAGCTCGGCCTTACGAGGCGAGCTAGGAGCTAGACATAACCTCTAGATAGTGTGTGTGGCCCCTTTGCGGCTCGGGGGGTTAAGGGGGAAGAAGAGTACCCCTAGCATTGGCTAGTAGGTACCGGTGTAGTCGCGACGGTTGGCGAGCGGGAGTTGCACAGAGCGCACGGACGTCACTCGGAGCAAGCGAATAGGCAATGGTACATTTTTTTGGTTGAATGATAGAATGTTGTAGAATGTATGTTTTAGATCTGCAGGTGTATTCGGTAGGTAAATGGCTTGTCTAGTTTTATGACTAAAAGATTGGTTGATTGATTTCCGTGACCTTCATCTTCCCGCATGGCATGACCGCCCTGTGGTGTTTGATTGTGACCCTTGCGATTGTTTCCTTCGTCCCTAGAACATCAGTCCTCGCCTGAGTAGTCGGCCAGGAGCTTGATCTACGGTCGTCCCCTTAGCGTTAAAAGACCTATGGATCTCAATGCCCTGCTTTTCTGTGCAAGGATGGTGAAGCAAAGGAAGAACTTATTCGTCTACCCCTATTGTTTTCCATGACAGTGACATCTCATGCCTTGATGTGTTTCATTAACTTCGAAATTGAGTTGTGGGCATAGCCCTTCCTTTCACTGTGCATTTTTACATGGCTAGATTTTCTCCACGCTGGGGCTAATAAAACCTTGGCTGTCATTTCAATGACCATCCTTGGACCATTGTGCTGCGCTCACCATGCTCTTTGTTTTTACATTTTTGACCGCGTCTTATGTATGAAGGGATAATTTAACTCTGTATTGATGTTGTTTGGCAAATTAAGTTTGTGCTGATACATTTCCTGAAGAATTAAAATGTGATTATTTTTACTCCTGGCATACGAATCTCATTCTTCAAATCTGTATTACTTAATAGGTGAAACTAATGTGCATTGAAAACGAATGGTGGAAGCTATGCCTTTCCCATACTCTGCATCCTTTTTGAATTTTCTCTGGCTGAATTACAAGGCGAGTTACCATTGGTTACTTCACTCCCAGACCGAGTTTGACTTCCCTGACTGTGTTTTTTTTCTTTCTGTCACTATTTTCTGGATTAAACCCAAAGCCTTTCTATTATCAAAATTCATCAAATTCTTAAGTTGATAATCACAACGAAGTGGATGATTAGCTCAGGTAAAACTCAGAAATGTTTTTAAGGAATGAACTATAGCTAGGATAATTTTTTACTGTGTTAATGAAGTTTCCAGTGGGAGTATTGCTCTTACCTTAATGTTAGAGCATCCTTAATCAACGGTAAGACTGGATTGGTTACTGTGGTCTTAGAAAACTCATTAAATTGCGTTGGTTTCTGAAGCACTAGATCTTAGACGGTTACGGTTGGACACTTCACCTCATAAATATGTTAACGGTTGTGTCTCTTGTAACCAGGTGCACAGTAACATCTGATCGATACAATCACCACCAGTAAACGCTTCTAAAATTTTTATTGGAATGGTACACATAAAATTTTAATGATGGAATCACTGTGAACTCAATGTGATCTCAACAATCCTCGATTGGTAAATCCAGCTTAGTAGATGACAGTGGTTGGGTTGATAAACCTCTCGATATGTATTTAATGAATGCTCGGGCTGCTCATTTTAGTATCTAATACAGGGTACACGGGTCCTTTTATGCATTTCCCTAACTCTGGCAGCGATATGTATTTTAGACAGCGATACCAATTGACACCCTTAGCCTTAAGATCACTATTATCTATTCTTATTGATAGACTTTTATCTGACATCAGGTTGAATATACAATGTGTTTCACATTGATGTTGCTCATATTGTAGATGGCATGTTGCAAACTAATATCATTACTGATGTTGAATAATAGCACAATAATGATTTTGGGGCCACTATTATTTTTATTGGTTAAATTGATTAATGAAGTTGTGTTGATTGTACTTAAGATTTACCAGTTTCGCAAGTTATTGACTAATAGTCGTGAGGCTTGCTGGATCGATAGGATATTTGTTAGTAATTGCCAAGTTATTAAATGCCGTGTTATTGCTTCATTAATTACCAAATAGTAGCCTCTACTTTATCTTAGTTAATGCTTCATTTAAATATAAATGGCCAGGAGATGGAGATATGGATTGACTAAAAAATTGTTGACTGGTTGAGACTATTTAATAATAGCAATAACAACAACAACCATCCACTTTATTTGGTTGAATACAACAACTACTTTATTTGTTAGTAGTTAAAAATAACAATCTACTTATTTTCATAAACAACAATTACCTTAATTTAGTTATCGTTTAAAAACAACATGCTACTTTATTTAGTAATGTTTCAATTAATGATTAAAGGCCTCCTAGGATTGAGATTGAATACTTAATTTAAAAGTGAAGAAGTTATAGAAGAATCAAGTGATTTAATTATTGAGGATCAGATGAATTGAATGCTACTAACAACTATCTCTTAAGGGTATTATGGAAGTTTCAAGGAGAATGGTGACCTTAGTAATAGACTATTACAATGTAAAGTTGATAGCATCTTATATATCTCGCATTAATGTACATACCTCTTATATCTATGTCAACATGTGACTTCTCTTTATTGCTATGAAGAATGATTTTATTAGTTTCATATAATGGATGCTTAATGTAAAGTGTTGTTAAAGTTCATGTAATTCTTAAGAAGATTTATGGGTTCTCATAATGAACTTATAACTATAGCTTCTCTTCACATACCCCTAGGAGATTTCCTTAAAAACAAGTTATATAGTTAAGCTGCATGAGATTATAATGTATACCGCTCTTGATTTATGAATTCTTACGAGATGACTTTTTGCTCATTTACACTCATTGCTGACTTAGCATTTTGTTGGGCCTGCTTGTGTCGGGCGGGATGTAGACACCTCCTTGGTCATCAGAACAGTCGCCAGCCCCGAGACCTTAAATGGTCAAAATCGATGAGAACTTGGGCTTGAGCGTTGCTTATGTGTCCTGGAGGTGCTAACCATTGCAGGGTAGGACGGGCGGGTAGTCATTCTTATTTGTCAGTTGATTGTCATCCATTGATTCCAGTTACTGATGTGCTTCTTAGGTCATTATGTTGTTTTCACGTGAATTGCATGCATCATGTTCGTCGTCGTGTGGCGNCTTGTTATGAGAGGTTTGTTGTCGTGACAAAACGAGAGGTTCATTACATATGATATCAGAGCAGGTTCAACCTATGACTTGGGATCGCTACGGATTTCGTTGATGTGAATGATTGATTATATTGTTGTTGATTGAGTTGACTTGTGTGCGTGCAGGTAATCATGGTTAGGGGACGTCGCGGAAGCAGACGACGGGGTGCTAGGGGAGGAGGCGTGATGCCTCCAGTAGCATCAACACCTAAGGGGTCTAACCCCCAGGGAGACGAGCAGGTTCTTGGGCAGGAGAATATAGCAGTTGGCAATGTAGTCGAATGATGAGATCTTTTCAGTGCATGTCCGAGGCACTGATCAGTTGTTTGGAAAGAGATGAGGCCAGAGTGCCGCCAGCCGATGAGGTTCCACCGCACGCTCCGGTCGGTACTGGTAGCATTCACCGTGAACTCGAGAAGGTCAAATTTCTCGATTTCTTTGGTGCCCCAGATGGCGCAGCCGCTGAGGCATGGTTGGATAATATGGCGATGTGATTCGCACTTCGCGATTACACCTCCAACATGAAGGTCCGCATGGAAATCTTTCAATTGAAGGGGAGCGCTCTTCTATGGTGGAATACACTCCTACTGCAGATAAAAATGGTCGTCGAAGATGTTTCATGGGAACTGTTCGAGGAATGGTTCCGAGAGAGGTACCTTTCAAAGGAATTCATTGAGCGTCAGCTTAATGAGTTCAATGCCTTACGACAGGGAGGTCGTACGGTGCCGAAGTACGAGGCTCGTTTTATGGAGCTGCTCCGGTATGCTCTGCACCTTAACACTAAAAAACTTAAGGTGAACAGGTTTGTGTTCGGCCTTAACGACAACCTACGTGCAAAGGTTAGGATTTTGATGACTCAAACCTTGCATGATGTCATCTAGAAGGCCCTCATAGCAGAGGAAGATCTTATCAGCAGGGGTCAGACCAGGACTCCAGTGAGACCAGTAGAGCAGGTTTCATCTGGAGCATAGTAGCATCAGAGGCCAGCCAGACTTACGCAAGGATATCCTGGTTTCCAGAGGGGATCCACTTTCACTACACCCCGACAACCGATGCCTCAGTAGTGGACACCTTATTAGGGACCACAACATCAGCAACAATGCTTCTCGCAGCAGCAATAGTTTAGGCATGTTCAACAAAACAAACCAGGGTTCTAGGCCAGTGGGCCGTCATTTTCTACTTCGGGTACTAGGACTACTGGGCCGAAGAAGGGGTGTTGGATGTGTAGGGGGTCATACTACCAGCGCGACTGCCCTGTGGAGAGGACCAGAGAATCTGTATCAGTCGAACCCACTATCGTGGGAGATATGGGCAAGGCTCATCGGATTCAAGCAGTGGTCAATAACCGCCAAGAAGAGCATCAGTCAACTGTGCTCGACACGACAGGTATCGTCGCTGAACTGACCCTTAGTATTTTGATAGATCCCGATGCTACCGAGTGTTTCATTTCTGGTGCAGCGCTAAAAAGGATTAAGGTAAAGAAAGTCGAGCAAGACGAGTTTAGCTTTATAGAGATGGATTCAGGAGCCAAACAGAAGATTGGAGGAAAGGTTAGGGGCTGTGTCCTTAACCTGGGAGAGTTTTTCACCAGGGCCAACCTATACATCACGATCCTAGGATCTTATGATGTCGTGATTGGTATGGACTGGTTGGAATCACATGAGGTGATACTCAACTGTAAGACAAAGTGGTTGAGCTTGGTCGATGACAAGGGACAAAGACGTGTGATTGTAGGATGGAACCAAGGAGTTTCCCTGAGGTTCATCTCTTCCTTGCAACTTCGAAAGAGCATGCACAAGGGGTGCAAGATTTATGTGATCCTTACGTTAAACGAGAAGGGAATAGAAGAAGGTCTAGAACACCTTCTGGTGGTGAGAGAGTTTGTAGACGTGTTTCAGAAGGAGTTACCTGGGATGCCACCTCAGAGGGAGTTGGAGTTTACCATAGACCTAAAACCGAGGTCTAAACTGATAGCAAGAATGCCTTATCAGATGTCGACCCGAGAGTTACAAGAGTTGAAAATGCAATTGAAGGAGTTGTTGGACCTAGGACTGATACGTACTAGTGTGTCGCCGTAGGGTGCACCTGTTATTTTCATACGAAAGAAGGATGAATCGTGGAGGCTTTTCATTGACTACCATCAACTGAACAAGGCTACGATCAAGAATCAGTATCCTTTGTTGAGAATTGATGACCCGTTCAATCAAATGAAGGGCGCGATAGTGTTCTCCAAGATCGATTTGTGATCAGGGTCTCACCAGTTACAAATAAAGGAGGATGACGTCCCTAAGACCACCTTTAAAATGAGGTTTGGACATTACGATTTTATTGTTTTACCATTTGGACTGACAAACACCCCAGGGGTATTTATGAGTTTGATGAACGGGGTATTCTGTGAGCACTTGGACAAGTTCGTCCAAGTGTTCATTGACAACATTTTGATTTACTCTCGTACGATGGAGGAGCATGACGAGCACTTGCACTTGGTACTACAATGTTTGCGAGAGGACAAATTGTATGGGAAGTTGTCCAAATGCTCATTTTATAAATCGAAGATTCACTACTTAGGGCATGTCATCTCCCGCGAAGGCATCGTCGTGGATCCAGCCAAGGTCGAGGCTATTATGGAATGGCTTGCACCTACGAATGTCCCAGAAGTGTGTAGCTTCATGGGTTTAGCAGGATACTATCGACGGTTTGTCGAGGGATTTTCAAAGATAGCAAATCCGATCACGTAATTGCAGAAGAAGAAGAAGAATTTTGTTTGGACTGAGAAATGCACAGAAGCGTTTCGGAGGCTCAAGAAATTGTTGACCACCGCACCGATACTAAAGGTCCCTGACATCGACGCAGACTTCTTGGTATGTACTGACACATCCAAGGAAGGCTTAGGCAGAGTCTTGATGCAAGATGGACGAGTGACCGCTTACATTTCGAGGAAACTGGGAAGGCATGAGGAGAACTACGTGACACATGATTTGGAGTTATTAGCCATCGTATATGTCTTGAGGGTTTGGAGACACTACCTTGTTGGATGAAAATTTGAAATAAAGACTGATTATTGTGGACTAGAACACATATTTACGCAAAGTGACCTGAATGCGCGACAACGAAGTTGGTCGGAACTGATTAGCGAGTATGACTATAAGATTACTTACATAAAGGGAAGAGTGAACAAAGTGGTAGATGCTTTGAGTTGGAGACCACGCATATTTTCGGTGTTGCCTCTTCAAATGAATCTACGTGAAAATATTCTAACTTTGCAACGTGACGATGCCTGGTACAAAGAGGTTGAGGGTTTTATCAGACAAAACACAATGATGGTACCATGATATGAGGGATTTTCTTTTGATAGCAATGGGTTATTGAGGTTTAAAGGTGGGATTTACGTACCGCCAAACGACGAGTTGAGGATGTTGATCCCGACGGAGGCTCATAGAGAAGTTTACATGGCTCACTCGGTAGTCACGAAGATGAGGGCAAACCTTAAACCCTTATTCTTCTGGAAGGGAATGAAGGCCGACATAGTTAGCTATCTGGCCAGATGTCTAGAATGTCAACAGGTAAAGGCTGAACATAGACACTCAGCGGGATTACTACAACCACATGCCATTCCAGAATTGAAATGGGAGGTTATTTCAATGGATTTCATTGTTGGATTTCCACTGACGGCTAGGAGACATGGCTCGATTTTCGTAGTAGTAGACACTTTGACGAAGAGTGCCCACTTTATTCTTGTGCGTACGATGCATCAGACACTTGACATAGCTAGAGTTTTCACCAGTGAGATTGTGAGGCTGCATGGCATGCCTAAGAGGATTATATCAGATCGAGGATCGATATTTACTAGACGATTTTGGACAAGTTTCCAAGAGGCCTTGGGAGCCCAACTTAACTTTAGTACTGCATATCATCCGGAGACTGACAGAAAGACCGAACAAATCAACCAAACCATGGAGGACATGTTATGCATGTACATGATGGACCAAAGAAAGCGTTGGGAAGAATTATTGCCACTAATTTAGTTCTCTTACAACAACAGTTACAAGAGCACCATTAAGATGGTGCCTTTCGAGTTTCTTTACGGGCGACCATGTCGGACGCCCTTAAGTTGGGATCGACTTGAGGATAGGGTCCTGCTGGGACCAGAAGTGATCCAAGAAATGGAAGAGTAAATGAAAACAATAAGACAAATGATTAAAGAAGTGCAGGATCGACAGAAGAGTTATGCCGATGCACACCATGTCGACCGTAGTTACGAGGCCGGTGATCGAGTCTTCTTGCAGGTTAAACCGCATAAGAGTTCGATCAAGTTTGGGAAGGGAGCTAAACTCTCTCCTAGGTTCATGGGACCTTTCGAGATTGTGGAGAGAAAGGGGCCCATGGCCTATCGACTAGCCTTGCCTGATTCTTTGAGTCATATGCACGATGTTTTTCATGTATCTATTTTGAGACATTATATTAGTGATCCTACACATGTTATTGACATGAGTTCCTTGCAGGTATCGGATGAGGGAGCACTCACAACTGATCCGGTTTGCATCTTGGATCATCACATTCGACAACTACGACGCCGAATAGTAGATCAGGTCAAGGTCCAGTGGGACAATTATAGTCTGCACTCGGCGACCTGGGAGGACACATATGATATGCGCCAGTAGTTTCCATTTTTGTTTGATAGATAGACATATGATACTATGATACACTTATTTCGTCATTTATACTGTGAAACTTTGGGACGAATTTTAGACCAAGAGGGGGTGTATGTAACATCCCGCTCTAGCGCATTGAGCAAACTTATTCTTTGAGGAAACTTGCTCACAAGTGATCTAGATTATTATGCTATTAAAAACATTGACTTGATTATGATGCGTTATGGGTAGATGACCTGTTGTTTTACTACATGGACATAGACATGTGCTATTGACTCGGTTTTACTGAGTGTGCAGGGTTTTGGACCTTGATGATGCAGAGGCATCGATGGAACCCCTTGGACTCCAGATCGAGTTAGGGAGTGTGCCATTGGGGTTTGATTGTTTTACTGTGATATTAGTTCATCTGATTAGATGATATGATGTGGATATGTTCTAACATGATTTGTTGATGATGCAGGCTGATGATAGCTTGCCGACCAACCTCACATATGGAGTAAAGGGGTCACACACGACTACTAGAGATGTTGAGGGAGAGGTGTGGACAGCAGCCCTGCCACAGCCTACTAGCACACCCATCGTGGCTCGAACTGTAGGTTAACAATTACCTAGTTCGAGAGGATCCACGATGCTGTGAGGGTAGACTGCGACAGTCTCTCACGATGATTCTAAGGGGTGTGCAATAAGGTGGGGGCCTTATTTCTTAGAATCTCTTCGTCTCCCACAAGTTCACCTGGCGGAGTGTTGACTCCAGGGGTTATTGATGTTTTTTTTCTTGCTGTCACAATTTTCTGGATTAAACCTAGAGCCTTTCTATTATTAAAATTCATAAAATTCTTAAGTTGATAATCACAACGAACTGGTTGATTAGCTTAGATAAAACTCATAAATGTTTTTAAGGAGTGAATTATAGCTAGGATAAATCCTTATTGTGTTAATGAAGTTTCCAGTGGGAGTATTGCTCTTAATTTAATCTTAGCGCATCCTTAATCAACGGTAAAACTAGATTGGTTACTGTGGTTTTATAAAACTCATTAAATTGCGTTGGTTTCTGAAGCACTAGATCTTAGACGGTTACGGTTGGACCCTTCACCTCATAAATCCATTAAAGGTTGTGTGTCCTGTAACCAGGCACACAATAACACCTGATCGATACAATCACCACTAGTAAACACTTCTAAAAATTTTATTTGAATGGTGCACTCAGAAAATTTTAATGATGGAATCACCGTGAACTCAATGTCATCTCAGCAATCCTCGATTCGTAAATCCAGCTTAGTAGATGACAGCGGTTGGGTTGATAAACCTCTCGATATGTATTTAATGAATGCTCGGGCTGCTCATTTTAGTATCTAATATAGGGTACACGGGTCCCTTTACGCATTTCCCTAACTCTGGCAGCGATATGTATTTTAGACAGCGATACCAATTGACACCCTTAGCCTTAAGATCCCTATTAGCTATTCTTATTGATAGACTTTTATCTTACAGCAGGTTTAATATACAATGTGTTTCACATTCATGTTGTTCATATTGTAGATGGTGCGCTGCAAACTAATATCGTTACTGATGTTGAATAATAGCACAATAATGATTTTGGGACCACTATTATTTTTATTGGTTAAATTGATTAATGAAGTTGTGTTGATTGTACTTAATATTTAATAGTTTCGCAAGTTATTGACTAATAGTCGTGAGGCTTGCTGGATCGATAGGATGTTTGTTAGTAATTGCCACGTTATTAAATGCCGTGTTATTGCTTCATTAATTACCAAATAGTAGCCTCTACTTTATCTTAGTTAATGCTTCATTTAAATATAAATGGCCAGGAGATGGAGATATGGATTGACTAAAAAATTGTTGACAGGTTGAGACTATTTAATAATAGCAATAACAACAACAACCATCCACTTTATTTGGTTGAATACAACAACTACTTTCCTTGTTAGTAGTTAAAAATAACAATCTACTTATTTTCATAAACAAAAATTACCTTAATTTAGTTAGCGTTTAAAAACAACATGCTACTTTATTTACTAATGTTTCAATTAATGATTAAAGGCCCCATAGGAATTAGATTGAATACTTAATTTAAAAGTGAAGAAGTTATAGAAGAATCAAGTTATTTAATTATTGAGGATCAGACGAATTGAATGCTACCAACAACTATCTCTTAAGGGTATTATGGAAGTTTCAAGGAGAATGGTAACCTTAGTAATAGATTATTACAATGCAAAGTTGATAACACCTTATATATCTGGCATTAATGTACATACCTCTTATATGTATGTCAACATGCGACTTGTCTTTATTGCTATGAAGAATGACTTTATTAGTTTCATATAATGGATGCTTAATGTAAAGTGTTGTTAAAGTTCATGTAATGCTTAAGAAGATGGAGTTTTTATCGGTTCTCATAATGAACTTATAACTATAGCTTCTCTTCACATACCCCTAGGAGATTTCCTTAAAAACAAGTTATATAGTTAAGCTGCATGAGATTATAATGTATAACGCTCTTGATTTATGAATTCTTATGAGATGACTTTTTTCTCATTTACACTCATTGTTGGCTTAGCATTTTGTTGGGCCTGCTTGTGTCGGGCAGGATGCAGACGACTCCTTATTCCTCAGAATAGTCGCCAGCCCTGAGAGCTTAAATGGTCAAAATCGATGAGAACCTGGGCTTGAGCATTGCTTATGTGTCCTGGAGGTCCTAAACATTGCAGGGTAGGACGGCTGGGTAGTCATTCTTATTTGTCAGTTGATTGTCGTCCTGTGCTTCCAGTTACTGATGTGCTTCTTAGGTCGTTATGTTGTTGTCACATGAATTCCATGAGTCATGTTCGTCGTCATGTGGAGACGTTGAGTATATTGTCTTTATTACCCTTGTAAACATGCACACACACACACAAAAAAAAAAACTTGTTATGAGAGGTTTGTTGTTGTGACAAAATGGTATGTTCGTTACATATGGTATCAGAGCAGGTTCAACCCGCAACTTGGGATCACTATGGTTTTCATTGATGTGAATGATTGATTATACTGTTGATGATCGAGTTGAATTGTGTGCGTCCAGGTAATCATGGTTAGCAGATTCCATAGAGGAAGACGACGAGGTTCTACAGGAGGAGGCGCAACGTCTACAGTAGCATCAACACCTGAGGGGTCTAACCCCGAGGGAGATGAGCAGGTTCTTGGGAAGGAGAAGATAGCAGGTGGTGATGTAGTCAGAATGATGAGATATTTTCAGTGCATATCCAAGGCACTGATTAGCCATTTGGACAGAGATGAGGCCAGGGTGCCAGCACCCGTCGAGGTTCCACCACACGCTCTGGTTGGTACTGGTAGCATTCACCGTGAACTCGAGGAGGTCAAATTTCCCGAGTTATTTGGTGCCCCGGATGGCGCAGTCGCCAAGGCATGGTTGGAGAATATGACGATGTGATTCACACTTTGCGAATACACCTCCAACATAAAGGTCCACATGATAGTCTTTCAACTGAAGGGGAGCGCTCTTCTATGGTGGAAGACACACCTACCACAGCTGGACATGGTCGTCGAAGACGTGTCATGGGAACTATTGGAGGAATGGTTCCGAGAGAGGTACCTTTTAGAGTAATTCATTGAGCATCATCTTAATGATTTCAACGCCTTATGACAGGGAGGTCATACAGTGCTCGAGTACGAGGCCCATTTTATGGAGCTACTTTGGCATGCTTCGCACCTTAGCACTGAAAAACATTAGGTCAACAGGTTCGTGTTCGGCCTTAAAGACAACCTACGTACAAAGGTTAGGATTTTGATGACTCAAACCTTGCATGATGTCATATAGAAGGCCCTCATAGCAGAGGAAGAGCTTATCAGTGTGGGTCAGACCACGACTCCAGCGAGACCAGCAAGGCAGGTTTCATCTGTAGCACAACAACATCAGACGCCAGCCAAACTTACGCCAGGATATCGTTGCTTCCAGAGGGGATCCACTTTCACTACACCCCAATGACTGATGCCTCAGTAGCGGACACCTTATCGGGGACCACAACATCAGTAGCAGCGCCACCCGCAACAACAGCAGTTTAGGCATGTTCAGCAGAATAGACCAGGGTTCCAGGCCGGTGGGCCTTCATTTTCTACTTCGGGTACTAGGACTACTGGGTCGAAGAAGGGGTGTTGGACATGTGGGGAGCCACACTACCAGCGTGAATGCCCTTTGAAGAGGACCAGAGCATCTAGATCAGCCGGGCCCACTACCGTGGGAGGTATGGGCAAGTCCCATCAGATTCATGCAGTGGTGAATAACCGCTAGGAAGGGCATCAGTCGACTGTGCTCGAGATGACAGGTACCATCGCTGACCAAACTCTTAGTATTTTGATAGATCCTGGGGCTACCGAGAGTTTCATTTCTGGTGCAACGCTAAAAAGGATTAAGGTAAAGGCAGTCGAATAGGATGAGTTTAGCTTCGTAGAGATGGCTTCGGGAGCCAAACATAAGGTTGGAGGAAAGGTTAGGGACTATGTCCTTAACCTGGGAGAGTTTGTCACTAGGTCCAACCTATACGTCACGATCCTAGGATCTTATGATGTTGTGATTGGTATGGACTTGTTGGAATCGCATGAGGTGATACTCAACTATAAGACAAAGCAACTGAGCTTGGTCGATGACGAGGGAAAAAGACATGTGATTGTAGGATGGAACCAAGGAGTTTCCCTAAGGTTCATCTCTTCCTTGCAACTTCGGAAGAGCATGCACAAGGGGTGCAAGATTTATGTGATCCTTGCGTTGAATGAGAAGTGAGTAGCGGAAGGTCTAGAACACCTTTTAGTGGTGAGAGAGTTTGTAGACATGTTTCCGGAGGAGTTACCTGGGATGTCGCCGGAGAGGGAGTTGGAGTTTACCATAGACCTAAAACCGAGGACTGAACCGATAGCAAGAACGCCTTATTGGATGTCGACCCAGGAGTTACAAGAGTTGAAAATGCAACTGAAGGAGTTGCTGGACCTGGGACTGATACGTCCTAGTGTGTCACCATGGGGTGCACCTGTTGTTTTCATACGAAAGAGGGATGAATCATGGAGGCTTTGCATTGACTACTGTCATCTGAACAAGGCTACGATCAAGAATCAATATCCTTTGCCAAGAATTGATGACTTGTTCGATCAAATGAAGGGTGTGACGATGTTCTCCAAGATCGATTTGCGATCAGGGTATCACCAGTTATGAATCAAGGAGGATGATGTCCCTAAGACCACCTTTAAAATGAGGTTTGGATATTACGAGTTTACTATTTTACCATTTGGACTGAAAAACGCCCCAGGGGTATTCATGAGTTTGATGAACGCGGTGTTCCACAAGAACTTGGACAAGTTTGTCCAAGTGTTCATTGACGATATTTTGATTTACTCTCGTATGACAGAGGAGCGTGACGAGCACTTGTGCTTGGTACAACAATGTTTGCGAGAGCACAAATTGTATGGGAAGTTGTCCAAATGCTCATTTTATCAATCGAAGATTCACTACTTAGGGCATGTCATCTTCAACGAAGGCATCGCTATGGATCCATCCAAGGTCGAGGCTATTATGGAATGGCCTACACCTACGAATGTCCCAGAAGTGCGTAGCTTCATGGGTTTAGCAGGATACTATTGACAGTTCATCGAGGGATTTTCGAAGATAGAAAATCCGATCACGAAATTGCAGAAGAAGAACAAGAAGTTTGTTTAGAACGAGAAATGCGCAGAAGCGTTTTGGAGGCTCAAGGAATTGTTGACCATTGCACTGATACTAAAGGTCCCTGACATGGACGCAGACTTCTTGTTATGCACTGATGCATCCAAGGAAGGCTTAGGCAGAGTCTTGATGCAATATGGATGAGTGATCGCTTACATTTTGAGGAAACTGAGAAGGCATGAGGAGAACCACGCGACGCATGATTTGGAGTTATTAGCCATCGTATATGCCTTGAAGGTTTGGAGACACTACCTTGTTGGATGAAAATTTGAACTAAAGACTGATCATTGTGGACTACAACACATATTTACGCAAAGTAGCCTGAACGCGCGACAGTGACGTTGGTCGGAACTGCTTAGCGAGTACGACTTTGAGATTACTTACATAAAGGGAACAGTGAACCGAGTGGTGGATGCTTTGAGTCAGAGACCACGCATCTTTTTAGTGTTGCCTCTTCAGACGAATCTACGTGAACAGATTCTAATTTTACAGCGTGACGATGCCTGGTACAAAGAGGTCGAGGGTTTTATCGGAAAAAACACAATGATGGTACCACGATATGAGGGATTTTCTTTTGATAGCGATGGGTTATTGAGGTTTAAAGGTTGGATTTACGTACCACCAAACGACGAGTTGAGGATGTTGATCCTTAGCGAGGCTCATAGAGCAATTTATATGGCTCACCCGGGAGTCACAAAGATGAGGGCAGACCTTAAACCCTTATTCTTCTGGAAGGGAATGAAGGCCGACATAGTCAACTATGTGGCCACATGTCTAGAATGTCCAGGTAAAGGCTAAACATAGACACCCAGCAGGATTACTACAACCACATGCCATTCCGGAATCGAAATGGGAGGTTATTTCGATGGATTTCATTGTTGGATTTCCATTGACAGCTAGGAGACATGACTCGATTTTCGTAGTAGTAGACACTCTGACAAAGAGTGCCCACTTTATTCCTTTGCGTACGACATATCAGGCACCTGACATAGCTAGAGTTTTCACCAGTGATATTGTGAGGCTACATGGTGTGCCTAAGAGGATTATATCCGATCGAGGATCGGTATTTACTGGATGATTTTGGACGAGTTTCCAAGAGGCCTTGGGAACCCAACTTAACTTTAGTACTGCATATCATCCGGAGACTAATGGACAGACCGATCGAACGAACCAAACCATGGAGGACATGTTGCACATGTACGTGATGGACCAACAAAAGCATTGGGAAGAATTCTTGCCACTAATGGATTTCTCTTACAAAAAGAGTTACCAGAGCACCATTAAGATGGCACCTTTTGAGTTTATTTACGGGCGACTGTGTCAGACACCCTTGAGTTGGGATTGACTTGAGGATAGGGTCCTAGTGGGACCAAAAGTGATCCAAGAAATGGAATAGCAAATGCAAACAATAAGACAAAGGATTAAGGAAGCACAGGATCGACAGAAGAGTTATGTCGATGTGCACCGTGTCGACCGTAGTTACAAGGTCAATGATCGAGTCTTCTTACGTGTTAAATCGCATAAGAGTTCGATCAAGTTTGGGAAGGGAGCTAAGCTCTCTCCTAGGTTCGTGGGACCTTTCGAGATTGTGGAGAGAAAGGGGCCCGTGGCCTATCGACTAACCTTGTCTGATTCTTTAAGGAGTATACACGATGTTTTTCATGTATCTATTTTTAGACATTATATTAGTGATCCTACACATGTTATTGACATGAGTTCCTTGCGGGTATCGGATGAGGGAGTGCTCACAACTGAGCTGGTCCGCATCTTGGATCATCCCATTCGACAGCTACGATGTCGAATGATAGATCAGGTCAAGGTCCAGTGGGACAATTATATTCTACACTCGGCGACCTGGGAAGATGCATATGATATGCGCCAACAGTTTCCATTTTTGTTTGATAGATAGACATATGATACTGTGATACACTTATTTGGGCATTTATATTGTGAAACTTCGGGATGAAGTTTAGACCAAGAGGGGGTGTATGTAACATCCCGCTCTGGCGCATTGAGCAAACTTATTCTTTGAGGACACTTGCTCGCAACTGATCCATATTATTATGCTATTAAAAACATTGACTTGATTATGATGCGTTATGGGTAGATGACCTCTTTTTTTACTACATGGACATAGACAGGTGCTATTGAATTAGTTTACTGAGTGTGCAGGGTTTTGGACCTTGAGGATGCAGAGGCATTGATGGAACCCCTTAGACTCCAGATCGAGTCAGGGAGTGTGCCATTAGGGTTTGATTGTTTTACTATGATATTAGTGCATCTAATTAGATGATATGATGTGGATATGTTCTGACATGATTTGTTGATGATGCAGGCTGATGATAGCTTGCCGACTAGACTCACATATGGAGTAAAGGGGTCACACATGACTACCAGAGATGTTGAGGGAGAGGTGTGGACAACAGCCCTGCCATAGCCTACTAGCACTCCCATCATGGCTCGAACTGTAGGTTAATGATTACCTAGTTCGAGAGGACCCACGATGTCATGAGGGCAGACTGTGACAGTCGCTCACGATGATTCTAAGGGGCGTGCAATAAGGCGGGGGCCTTATTCCTTAGAAGCCCTTAGTCTCCAACAAGTTCACCTGGCAGAGTGTTGACTCCAGGGGTTATTGATATCTACCAATCAGTCAAGAGGCGAGTGGCACCCTTGGAGCATGTAGTGCATCCTGAAGGGCACATTACGCAAAGGAAAAAATGAGGTGAGTGGTTCCCTTGGAGCACCTAGTGCGTCTTGAATGGCACATCACGTTGATGATGATAGAGGGATGAACCTAGATGGCCCTAAGATAAATAACAGGTTAAGAAATTTTTAAAACAATTTCCCTAATTAATTGTCGCCCAGTAAAAAATCCAAAGCTTAAGTCTAAACTATGGTAATGGTAAAATTTTATTGCTCAAAAAAATATATATTTATATATATAACAATATTAATAATAAAAATAAAAACCACATAATT
>ML793351.1:112006-139211 GCA_009831015.1 Picea engelmannii | reverse complement strand
TTATTATTTGGATAATTTTAAAATATTAATTTAAGGATAAAAAGAGAAAAGGGGTTAAATTCAACAACTGTTGTTTTGAGCTCTAATAAAAATGGGAAAGAGGGAAAATATCAAAAAATAGGAAACTAGGGAAAGGAGGTAACATAAAAAGGAAAAAGGGGAACTTAAGGGAAAAAAGCGGGAAGTCAACTTAGTAAGGAATCCACATTTAAGAGCTCTCTAATCTTAAATTGAATTAGCGATTTCATAATAAGGAAAGCCTTTAAAACTTGTAAGGGAATCTAGGGACACATAGGAGTAATTCTAGGAGTAACTCTAGTGGGTGAGGGAAATAAAGATAATTACTTAAATAAAGAAATTAATTTTTGGAGGATAATATAACTTTGTATTGATGCTTTTTGGCAATTTACGTTTGCATTGATACATTTCCTAGCGAATTAAAATGTGATTATTTTTACTCCTGGCCTGCGAATCTCATTCTTACAAATTTGTATTACTTAATAGGCAAAAACAATGTGCATTGAAAACGAATGGTGGCAGCCATTCCTTTCCCGTACTTTGCATCCTTTTTGAATTTTCGCTGGCTGAATTACCGGGCGAGTTACCATTGGTTACTTCGCTCCTAGAAAGAGTTTGACTTCCCTGACTGTGTTTTTTTTCTTCCTGTCACGATTTTCTGGATTAAACCCAAAACCTTTCTATTATTAAAATTCATCAAATTCTTAAGTTGATAATCACAACGAACTGGATGATTAGCTCAGGTAAAACCCAGAAATGTTTTTAAGGCGTGAATTATAGCTAGGATAAATCCTTATTGTGTTAATGAAGTTTCCAGTGGAAGTATTGCTCTTAATTTAATGTTAGTGCATCCTTAATCAATGGTAAGACTGGATTGGTTACTGTGGTTTTAGAAAACTCATTAAATTGTGTTGGTTTCTGAAGCACTAGATCTTAGACGGTTACAGTTGGATGCTTCACCTCATAAATCCGTTAAAGGTTGTGTGTCCTACAACCAAGTGCATAGTAACACCTGATCGATACAATCACCACCAGTAAAGGATTCTAAATTTTTTATTGGAATGGTACACTCAGAAAATTTTATTTATGGAATCACCGTGAACTCAATGTCTTCTCAACAATCCTCGATTGGTAAATCCAACTTAGTAGATGACAGCGGTTGGGTTGATAAACCTCTCGATATGCATTCAATGAATGCTCAGGCCGCTCATTTTAGTATCTAATACAGGGTACATGGGTCCCTTTACCCATTTCCCTAACTCTGGCAGTGATATGTATTTTAGACAGCGATACCAATTGACACCCTTAGCCTTAAGATCCCTATTAGCTATTCTTATTGATAGACTTTTATCTTATAGTAGGTTTAATATACAACGTGTTTCACATTGATGTTGCTCATACTGTAGATGGAGCGCTACAAACTAATATCATTACTGATGTTGAATAATAGCGCAATAATGATTTTGGGACCACTGTTATTTTTATTGGTTAATTTGATTAATGAAGTTGTGTTGATTGTACTTAAGATTTAACAGTTTCGCAAGTTATTGACTAATAGTCATGAGGCTTGCTGGATCGATAGGATATTTTTTAGTAATTGCCACATTATTAAATGCCGCGTTATTGCTTCATTAATTACCAAATAGTAGCCTCTACTTTATCTTAGTTAATGCTTCATTTAAATATAAATGGCCAGGAGATGGAGATATGGATTGAATCAGAAATTGTTGATAGGTTGAGGCTATTTAATAATAGAAACAACAACAACAACCATCCACTTTATTTGTTAGTAGTTAAAAATAGCAATCTACTTATTTTCATAAAAGCAATCCACCTTATTTCAGTTAACATTTCATAAACAACAATTACCTTAATTTAGTTAGCGTTTAAAAGCAGCATGCTACTTTATTTAGTAATGTTTCATTTAATGATTAAAAGCCTCCTAGGATTGAGATTGAATACTTAATTTAAAAGTGAAGAAGTTATAGAAGAATCAAGTGATTTATTTATTGAGGATCAGACGAACTGAATGCTACCAACAACTATCTCTTAAGGGTATTATGGAAGTTTCAAGGAGAATGGTGACCTTAGTAATAGACTATTACAATGTAAAGTTGATAACACCTTATATATATGGCATTAATGTACATATCTCTTATATCTATGTCAATATGTGACTTCTCTTTATTGCTATGAGGAATTATTTTATTAGTTTCATATAATGGATGCTTCATGTAAAGTGTTGTTAAAGTTCATGTAATGCTTAAGAAGATGGAGTTTTTATGGGTTCTCATAATGAACTTATAACTATAACTTCTCTTCACATACCCCTAGGAGATTTCCTTAAAACAAGTTATATAGTTAAGCTGCATGAGATTATAATGTATACCTCTCTTGATTTATGAATTCTTATGAGATGACTTTTTTCTCATTTACACTTATTGTTGAATTAACATTTTGTTGGGCCTGCTTGTGTCGGGCGAGATGTAGACGCCTCCTTGCTCCTCAGAATAGTGGTCAGCCCTAAGACCTTAAATGGTCAAAATCGATGAGAACCTAGGCTTGAGCGTTGCTTATGTGTCCTGGAGGTCCTAAGCATTGCAGGGTAGGATGGGCGGGTAGTCATTCTTATTTTTCAGTTGATTGTCATCGACTTCTTCCAGTTACTGATGTACTTCTTAGGTCATTATGTTGTTGTCACGTGAATTTCATGTGTCATGTTCGTCATCGTGTGGCGACATTGAGTATATTGTCTTTATTACCCTTGTACACACGCACAAAAAAATAAAAATAAAAAAATTCTTGTTATGAGAGGTTCGTTGTCATGACGAAACGGGAGCTTCTTTACATATGGTATCAGAGCAGGTTCAACCCGCGACTTGGGATCGCTACGAATTTCGTTGATGTGAATGATTGATTATACTGTTGCTGATCTAATTGACTTATGTGCATGCAGGTAATCATGGTTAGGAGACGCCACAGAGGCAGACGACGGGGTGCTAGGAGAGGAGGCACGATGCCTCCAGTAGCATCCACACCTGAGGGGTCTAACCCCCAGGGAGACGAGTAGGTTATCGGGCAGGAGCAGATAGAAGTTGGCGATGTAGTTGGAATGATGAGATCTTTTCAGCGCATGTCCGAGGCACTGATCAGTCATTTGGACAGAGATGAGGCCAGGGCGCTGGCACCTGCTGAGGTTCCACCGCACACTCCGATCGATACTGGTAGAATTCACCATGAACTCGAGAAGGTCAAATTTATGGAGTTCTTTGGTGCCTCAAACAGCGTAGCCACCGAGGGATGGTTGGAAAATATGGCGATGTACTTCGCACTTCGCGATTACACCTCCAACATGAAGGTCTGCATTGCGGTCTTTCAACTTAAGGGGAGTGATCTTCTATGGCGGAAGATACTCCTACCGCAGCTGAACATGGCCGTCGAAGATGTGTCATGGGAATTGTTCGAGGAATGGTTCCGAGAGAGGTACCTTTCAGAGGAATTCATTGAGCATCATCTTAATGAGTTCAATGCCTTACGACAGGGAGGTCGTACGGTGCCCAAGTACGAGGACCGTTTTATGGAGCTGCTCCGGTATGCTCCACACCTTAACACTGAAAAAATTAAGGTCAACAGGTTCATGTTCGGCCTTAATGACAGCCTACGTGCAAAGGTTAGGATTTTGATGCTTGAAACCATGCATGATGTAATCCAGAAGGCCCTCATAGCAGAGCAAGAGCTTATCAGCAGGGGTGAGACCAGGACTCCAATGACACCAGCAGGGCAGGTTTCATTTGGAGCATAGCAGCATCAGACACCAACCAGACTTACACTGGGATATTGTGGCTTCCAGAGGGGATCCACTTTCACTACACCCCAACAACCGATGCCTCAACAACGAACACCTTATCGGGGACAACAGCATCAGCAGTAGTGTCGCCCGTAGTAGTAGCATTTTAGGCATGTTTAGCAGAATACACTAGGGTTCTAGGCCTTTGGGCCGTCATTTGCTACTTTGGGTACCAGGACTACTGGGCCAAAGAAGGGGTGTTGGATGTGTGGGGAGCCACACTACCAGCGTGACTGCCTTGTGGAGAGGACCAGAGCTTTCGGATCAGACGGACCCACTACCATGGGAGATATGGGCAAGGCCCATTGGATTCATGCAGTGGTGAATAACCGCCAAGCAGAGCATCAGTCGACTATGCTCGAGACGACAAGTACCATCGCTGACCATAGCCTTAGTATTTTTATAGATCCCAGTGCTACCGAGAGTTTCATTTTTGGTGCAGCGGTAAAAAGGATTAAGGTAAAGGCAGTCGAACAAGACGAGTTTAGCTTTGTAGAGATGGCTTCGGGAGCCAAAAAAAAGGTTGGAGGAAAGTTTAGGGGCTGTGTCCTTAACCCGGGAGAGTTTGTCACCAAGTCCAACCTATATGTCACGATTCTAGGATATTATGATGTCGTGATTGGTATGGATTGGTTGGAATTGCATGAGGCGATACTCATCTGTACGACAAAGAGGTTGAGCTTGGTCGATGACGAGGGACAGAGACATGTGATTGTAGAATGGAACCAGGAGTTTCCCTGCGGTTCATCTCTTCCTTGCAACTTCGGAAGAGCATGCACAAGGGGTACAAGCTTTATGCGATCCTTGAGTTAAATGAGAAGGGAGTAGCAGAAGGTCTAGAACACCTTCCGGTTGTGAGAGAGTTTGTAGACATGTTTCTGGAGGAGTTACCTGGGATGTCGCCGAAGAGGGAGTTGGAGTTTACCATAGGCCTAAAACCGGGGACTGAATCGATAGCAAGAATGCCTTATCGTATGTCGACTCCGGAGTTACAAGAGTTGAAAATGCAACTGAAGGAGTTGCTAGACCTAGGACTAATACATCGTAGTGTGTCACCGTGGGTTGCACCTGTTATTTTCAGACAAAAGAAGGATGAATCGTGGAGGCTTTGCATTGACTACCATCAACTGAACAAGGCTACAATCAAGAATCAATATCCTTTGCTAAGAATGGATGACCTGTTCAATCAAATGAAGTCTGCGACGGTGTTCTCCAAGATCGATTTGCGATTAGGGTATCACCAGTTATAAATCAAGGACGATAACATCCCTAATACCACCTTTAAAATGAGGTTTGGACATTATGAGTTTATTGTTTTACCGTTTGGACTGACAAACGCCCCAGGGGTATTCATGAGTTTGATGAACGGGGTGTTTCGTGAGCACTTGGACAAGTTCATCCAAGTGTTCATTAATGATATTTTGATTTACTCTCGTACGACAGAGGAGCATGATGAGAACTTGCGCTTGGTACTACAGTGTTTGCGAGAGAACAAATTGTATGGGAAGTTGTCAAAATGCTCATTTTATCAATCGAAGATTCACTACTTAGGGAATGTCATCTCCAGTGAAGGCATCGCCATGGATCCAGCCAAGGTTGAGGCTATTATGGAATGGCCTGCGCCTACGAATGTCCCAGAAGTGCATAGCTTCATGGGTTTAGCAGGATACTATCGATGGTTCGTCGAGGGATTTTTGAAGATAGCAAATCCGATCACAGAATTGCAGAAGAAGAACAAGAAGTTTGTTTGGACCGAGAAATGCGTAGAAGTGTTTCGGAGGCTCAAGGAATTGTTGACCATCACACCGATACTAAATTTCCCTGACATGGACGTGGACTTCTTGGTATGCACTGATGCATCCTGGGAAGGCTTAGGTGGAGTCTAGATGCAAGATGGACGAGTGATCGCTTACATTTTGAGGAAATTGAGAAGGCCTGAGGAGAACTACGCGATGCATGATTTGGACTTATTAGCCATCGTATATGCCTTGAAGGTTTGGAGACACTACCTTATTGGATGAAAATTTGAACTAAAGACTGATCATTGTGGACTACAACACATATTTACGCAAAGTGACCCAAACGTGCGACAATGATGTTGGTCGGAACTACTTAGAGAGTACGACTTTGAGATTACTTACATAAAGGGAACAATGAACCGAGTGGCAGATGCTTTGAGTCAAAGACCACACATATTTTCGGTGTTGCCACTTCAGATGAATCTATATGAAAAGATTCTAACTTTACAGTGTGACGATGCCTGGTATAAAGAGGTTGAGGGTGTTATCGGACAAAACACAATGATGGTACCACGATATGAGGTATTTTATTTTGATAGAGATGTATTATTGAGGTTTAAAGGTCGGATTTACGTATCGCTAAACGATGAGTTGAGGATGTTGATCCTGAGCGAGGCTCATAGAGCAGTTTACATGGCTCACCCGGGAGTCACGAAGATGAGGGCAGAACTTAAACCCTTATTCTTATGGAAGGGAATGAAGGCTGACATAGTCAACTATGTGGCCAGATGTCTAGAATGTCAGCAGGTAAAGGCTGAACATAGACACGCAGCATGATTACTACAACCACATCCCATTCTGGAATCGAAATGGGAGGTTATTTCGATGGATTTCATTGTTGGATTGCTATTGACGGCTAGGAGACATGACTCGATTTTCGTAGTAGTAGACACTTTGACGAAGAGTGCCCACTTTATTCCTGTGCGTATGACGTATCAAGCACCTGACATAGCTAGAGTTTTCACTAGTGATATTGTGAGGCTTCATGGTGTGCCTAAAAGGATTATATATGATTGAGGATCTGTATTTATTGGACAATTTTGGATGAGTTTCCAAGAGGCCTTGGGAACCCAACTTAACTTTAGTACTGCGTATCATTCGAAGACTGACGGACAGACCGAATGAATGAACCAAACCATGGAGGACATGTTGCGCATGTACGTGATGGACCAACAAAAGTGTTGGGAAGAATTCTTGCCACGAATGGAGTTTGCTTACAACAACAGTTACCAGAGCACCATTAATATGGCGCCTTTCGAGTTTCTTTACGGGTGACCGTGTCAGATGCCCTTGAGTTGGGATCGACTTGAGGATAGGGTCCTATTGGGACCAGAAGCGATCCAAGAAATGGAAGAGAAAATGAAAACAATAAGAAAAATGATTAAAGAAGCGCAGGATCGACATAAGAGTTATGTCGATGCTCACCGTCTCAACCGTAGCTACGAGGTCAACGATCGAGTCTTCTTGTAGGTTAAACTGCATAAGAGTTCAATCAAGTTTGGGAAGGGAGCTAAAATCTCTCCTAGGTTCATGCGACCTTTTGAGATTGTGGAGAGAAAGGGGCCCGTGGCCTATCGACTAGCCTTGCCTGATTCTTTGAGGCATATGCACGATGTTTTTCATGTATCTATTTTGAGACATTATATTAGTGATCCTACACATGTTATTGACATGAGTTCCTTGCAGGTATCAGACGAGGGATCACTCACGGATGAGCTAGTCCGCATCTTGGATCATCGTGTTCGACAACTATGACATCGAACGGTAGATCAGGTCAAGGTCCACTGGGACAATTATAGTCTGCGCTCAACGACCTGGGAAGACAAATATGATATGCACCAACAGTTTCCATTTTTGTTTGATAGATAGACATATGATACTATTATACACTTATTTCGGCATTTATACTGTGAAACTTCCGGACGAAGTTTAGACCAAGAGGGGGTGTATGTAACATCCCGCTTTGGCACATTGAGTAAACGTATTCTTTGAGGACACTTGCTCGCAAGTGATAGGATTATTATGCTATTAAAAACATTGACTTGATTATGATGTGTTATGGGTAGATGACCTGTTGTTTTACTACATGGACACAGACATGTGCTATTGACTCAGTTTTATTGAGTGTGCAGGGTCTTGGACCTTGAGGATGCAGAGGCATCGATGGAACCCCTTGGAATCCAGATTGAATCAGGGAGTGTGCCATTGGGATTTGATTGTTTCACTGTGATATTATTGCATCTGATTAGATGATATGATGTGGATATGTTCTGACATGATTTGTTGATGATGCAGGCTAACAATAGCTTGCCGACCAGACTCCCATATGGAGTAAAGGGGTCACACATGACTACTAGAGATGTTGAGGGAGAGGTGTGGATAGAATCCCTACCATAGCCTACTAGTACTCCTTCCGTGGCTCTAACTGTAGGTTAACGATTACCTAGTTCGAGAGGACCCACGATGTCGTGAGGGCAGACTGTGACAGTCACTCACAATGAATCTAAGGGGCACGCAATAAGGTGGGGGCCTTATTCCTTAAGAGCCCTTAGTCTCCCACAAGTTCACCTAGCGGAGTGTTGACTCAAGGGGTTATTGATGTCTACCAATCAGTCAAGAGGTGAGCGCCATCCTTGGAGCACGTAGTGCGTCCATAAGGGCACATCGTGCAAAGGAACAGATGAGGCGAGTGGCACCCTTGGAGCACCTATTGCATCCTGAAGGGCACGTCGCATTGATGATGATAGAGGGATGAACCTAGATGGCCCTAAGATAAATAACACGTTAAGGAATTTTTAAAACAATTTCCCTAATTAATTGTCGCCCAGTACAAAATCTAAAGCTTAAGTCTAAACTACGCTAATGGTAAAATTTTATCGCTCAAAAAATATATATATTTATATATATAACAATATTAATAATTAAAATAAAAACCACATAATTAATAATTATAACCTTAGTTTCTTATCTTGTAAAAAAAAGGGGGGGAATAAGAAATTTAAGTTATTCACAAAAATATATATATATAAATCTGTGGAATAAAATTTAAAAGAAAAAGGGGAATGAATGATTTTATTATTTGGATAATTTTAATATATTAATTTAAGGATAAAAAGGGAAAAAGGGGTTAAATTCCACAACTGTCATTTTGAGCTCTAATAAAAAGGGGAAAGAGGGAAAATATCAAAAAATAGGAAACTAGGGAAAGGAGGTAACATAAAAAGGAAAAAGGGGAACTTAAGGGAAAAAAGCAGGAAGTCAACTTAGTAAGGAATCCACATTTAAGAGATTTCTAATCTTAAACTGAATTATCAATTTCATAATAGGAAAAGCCTTTAAAACATGTAAGGGAATCTAGGGACACCTAGGAGTAATTCTAGGAGTAACTCTAGGTGGGTGAGGGAAATAAAGATAATTACTTAATTAAAGAAATTAATTTTTGGAGGAATGTAGGGGATGGGGGACACTTGTACGGAGAGGAAATTTTACGAATTTATTTTAAAAAATTTAATTAAATGAGATTTAGGAAAGAAAGGAAGTTTGAAACTCTATAAAATAAAGGAAGGAGAAGGATGAAAGGGGATCTTCTGTTTGCGTAACGTTACGCTGCAGAAATATTGAATTGACTGATTTTCTTGTGGCAGTTGGGATACCCAGCTCGGAGAGGAGTGGTAGCTTGGCCTTGCGAGGTGAACTAGGAGCTAGACATAACCTCTGGATAGTGTGTGTGGCCCCTTTGCAGCTCATAGGACTAAGGGGGAAGAAGAGTATCCCTAGCGTTGGTTGGGAGGTACCAGTGTAGTCTCGACGGTTGGCGAGCGAGAGTCGAACAGAGCACATGGTCGTCACTCGGAGAAGGCGAATAGGCAATGATACATTTTTTTCAGTTGAATGATAGAATGTTGTAGAATGTATGTTTTAGATCTACAGGTGTATTGGGTAGGTAAATGGCTTGTCTAGTTTTATGACTGAAATTTTTTGCCTGGCTGAATGATTGGTTGATTGATTTTCGTGACCTTCATCTTCCCACATGTCGTGACCACCCTGTGGTGTTTGATTGTGACCCTTGCGATTGCTTCCTTCATCCCTATCATGTCAGTCCTCACCTGAGCAGTCGGCTAGGAGCTTGATCTACGGTCGTCGCCTTAGTGTTAAAAGACCTATGGATCTCAATGCCCTGCTTTTCTGTGCGAGGATGGTGAAGCAAAGGACGAACTCATCCATCCACCCCTGTTGTTGTCCATGACAGTGACATCTCATGCCTTGATGTGTTTTATTAACCTCTAAATTGGGTTGTGGGCATAGCCCTTCCTTTGACTGTGTGTTTTTACATGGCTAGATTTTCTCCAAGCTGGGGCTAATAAAACCTTGGTTGTCATTTCAATGAACTTCCTTGGACCATTGTGCTACACTCACCATGCTCTTCGTTTTTACATTTTTGACCGTGTCTTATGTATGAAGGGATAATTTAACTCTGTATTGATGCTTTCTGGCAATTTAAGTTTGCGCTGATACATTTCCTGGCGAATTAAAATGTGATTATTTTTACTCCTGGCCTGCGAATCTCATTATTCAAATCTTTATTACTTAATAGGCAAAACTAATGTGCATTGAAAACGAATGATGGCAGCCATGCCTTTCCCGTACTCTGCATCCTTTTTGAATTTTCGCTGGCTGAATTACTGGGTGAGTTACCATTGGTTACTTCGCTCCTAGATTGAGTTTGACTTCCTTGACTGTGTTTTTTTCTTGCTGTAACAATTTTTTGGATTAAACCCAGAGCCTTTCTATTATTAAAATTCATCAAATTCTTAAGTTGATAATCACAGCGAACTGGATGATTAGCTCAGGTAAAACTCATAAATATTTTTAAGGCGTGAATTATAGCTAGGATAAATCCTTATTTTGTTAATGAAGTTTCCAGTGGGAGTATTGCTCTTAATTTAATGTTAGCGCATCCTTAATCAACGATAAGACTGGATTGGTTAGTGTGGTTTTAGAAAACTCGTTAAATTGTGTTGATTTCTGAAGCACTATATCTTAGACGGTTACGGTTGGACCCTTCACCTCATAAATCCGTTAAGGGTTGTGTGTCCTGTAACCAGGCGCACAGTAACACCTGATCGATACAATCACCACTCGTAAATGCTTGTAAAATTTTTATTGGAATGGCACACTCAGAAAATTTTAATGATGGAATCACCGTGAACTCAATGTCATCTCAGAAATCCTCGATTGGTAAATCCATCTTAGTAGATGACAACGGTTGGGTTCATAAACCTCTCGATATGTATTCAATGATTGCTCGGGCCGCTCATTTTAGTGTCTAATACAGGGTACACGGGTCCCTTTACGCATTTCCCTAACTCTGGCAGTGATATGTATGTTAGATAGCGATACCAATTGACACCCTTAGCCTTAATATCCCTATTAGCTATTCTTATTGATAGAATTTTATCTGACAGCAGGTTTAATATACAGTGTGTTTCACATTGATGTTGCTCATACTGTAGATGGCGCGCTACAAACTAATATCATTACTGATGTTGAATAATAGCGCAATAATGATTTTGGGACCACTGTTATTTTTTTTGGTTAAATTGATTAATGAAGTTGTGTTGATTGTACTTAAGATTTAACAGTTTCGCAAGTTATTCACTAATAGTCGTGAGGCTTGCTGGATCGATAGGATATTTGTTAGTAATTGCCACGTTTTTAAATGTCGTGTTATTGCTTCATTAATCACGAAATAGTAGCCTCTACTTTATCTTAGTTAATGCTTCATTTAAATATAAATGGCCAGGAGATGGAGATATGGATTGACTCAGAAATTGTTGACAGGTTGAGACTATTTAATAACAACAATAATAGCAACAACCATCCACTTTATTTGGTTGAATACAAAAACCACTTTCTTTGTTAGTAGTTAAAAATAACAATCTACTTATTTTCATAAAAGAAATCCACCTTATTTCAGTTAACATTTCATAAACAACAATTACCTTAATTTAGTTAGCGTTTAAAAACACAATGCTACTTTATTTAGTAATGTTTCAGTTAATGATTAAAGGCCTCCTAAGACTGAGATTGAATACTTAATTTAAAAGTGAAGAAATTATAGAAGAATCAAGTGATTTAATTATTGAGGATCAGACGAATTGAATGCTACCAACAACTATCTCTTAAGCGTATTATGGAAGTTTCAAGGAGAATGGTGACCTTAGTAATAGAATTTTACAATGTAAATTCGATAACACCTTATATATCTGGCATTAATGTACATACCTCTTATATCTATGTCAACATGTGACTTCTCTTTATTGATATGAGGAATGATTTTATTAGTTTCATATAATGGATGCTTAATGTAAAGTGTTGTTAAAGTTCATGTAGTGCTTAAGAAGATGGATTTTTTATGGGTTCTCATAATGAACTTATAACTATAGCTTCTCTTCACATACCCCTAGGAGATTTCGTTAAAAACAAGTTATATAGTTAAGTTGCATGAGATTATAATGTATACCGCTCTTGATTTATGAATTCTTATGAGATGAATTTTTGCTCATTTACACTCATTGTTGACTTAGCATTTTGTTGGGCCTGCTTGTGTTGAGTGGGATGTGGATGCCTCCTTGTTGCTCAGAACAGTCGCCAACCCTGAGACCTTAAATGGTCAAAATCGATGAGAACCTGGGCTTGAGCATTACTTATGTGTCTTGGAGGTCCTAACCATTGTTGGGTAGGACGGGCGGGTAGTCATTCTTATTTGTCATGACCACCATGTGGTGTTTGATTGTGACCATTTCAATTGTTTCCTTCGTCCCTAGCACGCCAGTCCTCACCCGAGCAGTCGGCCAGGAGTTTAATCTATGTTCGTCGCCTTAGCGTTAAAAGACCTATGGATCTCAACGCCCTGCTTCTCTATGCGAGCATGGTGAAGCAAAGGATGAACTCATCTATCTACCCCTGTTGTTGTCCATGATAGTGACATCTCACACCTTGATGTGTTGCATTAAACTCTAAATTGAGTTGTGGGCATAGCCCTTCCTTTCATTGTATGTTTTTACATGGATAGATTTTCTCCATGCTGGGGCTAATAAAACCTCAGTTGTCATTTCAATGACCCTCCTTGGACCATTGTGCTGCACTCACCATGCTCTTCGTTTTTACATTTTTGACCGCATCTTATGTATGAACGGATAATTTAACTCTGTATTGATGCTTTCTGGCAATTTAAGTTTGCGTTGATACATTTCCTGGCGAATTAAAATGTGATTATTTTTACTCCTGGCCTGCGAATCTTATTCTTCAAATCTGTATTACTTAATAGGAAAAACTAATGTGCATTGAAAACGAATGGTGGTAGCCATGCCTTTCCCGTACTCCGCATCCTTTTTGAATTTTCGTTGGCTGAATTATCGGGTGAGTTACCATTGGTTACTTCGCTCCCAGACCAAGTTTGACTTCCCTGACTGTGTTTTTTTTTCTTGCTGTCATGATTTTCTGGATTAAACCCAAAGCCTTTCTATTCTTAAAATTCATCAAATTCTTAAGTTGATAATCATAGCAAACTGAATGATTAGCTCAGGTAAAACTCAGAAATGTTTTTAAGGCATGAATTATAGCTAGGATAAATCCTTACAATGTTAATGAAGTTTCCAGTGGGAGTATTGCTCTTAATTTAATGTTAGTGCATCCTTAATCAATGGTAAGACTGGATTGGTTACTGTGGTTTTAGAAAACTCATTAAATTGCGTTCGTTTCTGAAGCACTAGATCTTAGATGGTTACGGTTGGACCCTTCACCTCATAAATCCATTAAAGGTTGTGTGTCCTATAACCAGACACACAATAACACCTGATCGATACAATCACCACTAGTAAACGCTTCAAATTTTTTTATTGGAATGGTACACTCAGAAAATTTTAATGATGGAATCACCGTGAACTCAATGTCATCTCAACAATCCTCGATTGGTAAATCCATCTTAGTAGATGACAACAGTTGGGTTGATAAACCTCTCGATATGTATTTAATGAATGCCCGGGCCGCTCATTTTAGTATCTAATACAACGTACACGGGTCCCTTTACGCATTTCCCTAACTCTGGCAGCGATATGTATTTTAGATAGCGATACCAATTGACACCCTTAGACTTAAGATACCTATTAGATATTCTTATTGAAAGACTCTTATCTGACAACAGGTTTAATATACAACATGTTTCACATTGATGTTTCTCATACTGTAGATGGCGTGATGGTAACTAATATCATTACTGATGTTGAATAATAGCGCAATAATGATTTTGGGACCACTGTTATTTTTATTGGTTAAATTGATTAATGAAGTTGTGTTGATTGTACTTAAGATTTAACAGTTTCACAAGTTATTGACTAATAGTTGTGAGGCTTGCTGGATCGATAGGATATTTGTTAGTAATTGCCACGTTATTAAATGCCATGTTATTGCTTCATTAATTACCAAATAGTAGCCTCTACTTTATCTTAGTTAATGCTTCATTTAAATATAAATGGCCAGGAGATGGAGATATGGATTGACTCAGAAATTGTTGACAGGTTGAGACTATTTAATAATAGCAATAACAACAACAACCATCCACTTTATTTGGTTGTATACAACAACTACTTTATTTGTTAGTAGTTAAAAATAACAATCTACTTATTTTCATAAAAGCAATCCACCTTATTTCAGTTAACATTTCATAAACAAAAATTACCTTAATTTAGATAGCGTTTAAAAACAACATGCTACTTTATTTAGTAATGTTTCAATTAATGATTAAAGGCCTCCTAGGATTGAGATTGAATACTTAATTTAAAAGTGAAGAAGTTATAGAAGAATCAAGTGATTTAATTATTGAGTATCAGACGAATTGAATGCTACCAACAACTATCTCTTAAGGGTATTATGGAAGTTTCGAGGAGAATAGTGACCTTAGTAATAGACTATTACAATTTAAAGTTGATAACACCTTATATATCTGGCATTAATGTACATACCTCTAATATCTATGTCAACATGTGTCTTCTCTTTATTTCTATGAGGAATGATTTTATTAGTTTCATATAATGGATGCTTAATGTAAAGTGTTGTTAAAGTTCATGTAATTCTTAAGAAGATGGAGTTTTTATGGGTTTTCATAATGAACTTATAACTATAGCTTCTCTTCACATACCCCTATGATATTTCCTTAAAAACAAGTTATATAGTTAAGTTGCATGAGATTATAATGTATACTTCTCTTGATTTATGAATTCTTACGAGATGACTTTTTGCTCATTTACACTCATTATTGACTTAGCATTTTGTTGGGCCTGCTTGTGTTTCGAGAGATGTAGATGCCTCCTTGTTCCTCAGAACAGTCGCCATCCCTGAGACCTTAAATGGTAAAAATTGATGAGAACCTAGGCTTGAGCATTGCTTATGTGTCCTGGAGGTCCTAACCATTGCAGGGTAGGACGGGTAGGTAGTCATTCTTATTTGTCAGTTGATTGTCATCTAGTGCTTCCAATTACCAATGTTCTTCTTAGGTCGTTATGTTGTTGTCACTTGAATTGCATGCATCATGTTTGTCGTCATGTGGATACGTTGAGTATATTTTCTTTATTACCCTTGTACACATGCACACACATTTTTATTTTTTTCTTGTTATGAGAGGTTTGTTGTCATGACGAAACGGGAGGTTCGTTACAAATTTTAATATATAACTAAATTTGTTTTCAACATGCAATGATACCTGTGAACTCCCACCCTCTTCAAACTCTCCCAATGAGAATCGAGACAAGCCTTCCCAAGTAGTAGGAGATGGAATAGGGATCTGTGAACAACACAACTGAGAACTAAATCTAGGATTCAATGTATTCACATTTATACAAAATTATATATGTCATGTTGTTGATCTTATTCAAAACATTGGAGATTGGAGAACTAAAGTGTTCATCTGTGGATATTAGAAAACACATACCTGATTCAACCCATCCAAATTTAAACTTGTGGAATCAAGTCCCCTATTTACTGCAGATTCATTTAACATATCTTCAAACTGCAATTAATGACAATAACAACTCAATTATTTATATAGATACAATGATATGTATCTAGATCTAGAATTATAAGTAAAGTATCCTAAAATGAGTAAAAAATTTACTAACTAGAACACATACCAATCTGTTGTTCGATTCATCATTCTGAATGACCTCTTTCCAACCATCATGATTTTTTTTTTCATACTCCTTAATATATTCTACTGACATGGTATATAACTCTGCATATTTTTTATAAACAAAAATGGCCCGAGAATTGGCTTCCCCTCACTGACGGTTTAAACCACCATCAACACCATAAAAAATCAATTTCAATTTTTTCTCGATTGCATTCCTAGCCTCTTTTCCAACCTCTGATGGAGCTTACAACTCTGAATGTGAAGCAAATGCTCATGTTGGGCGAGATACTAAAGGTCGTGGAGGCCTCTGTAATGTCACATTTCGATATGCCCATTTTCAATCATATTTCCATCCTTTACCAACCCCATAATAATCAGACACTAGACTAGTATAATCAGGGTGTGTATCCATGAAAAACTTTGCATAAAAGTGTCTAGCAAAATATGTGCAACCTCATCGTTCCACGAAAATTTCCCATATGCTAAGAAAAATATGTTATACATATGTCCTGCTATGTCGGGGTGCTTAAAATATTGCACCTTCAACATCCTTCGCTTTGGCCCATCTTTGAAATTGAACATTAAAATTGTGTTTTCTTTTGAAACTTTATTTTTTACTGTGTCCCATTTATCAGGGCCCATCACCTCTGACTTTCTTCGACTCATCAAATTGATAAAATTGTCAGTGGTTGGCCCCATCTTATGATATGTGTCCATAAATTTTTGCAATGAATGCAAAACAATCTGCAAGCTTTGTTTACTCTCCTGAGGGAGATCCAATATCCTCAAATCATTTTCCAACGTACTTTTAACACTTGAGCATCGCTGAAGGGTCATTGCTTCAGTAATCCCTTCCCAAGGAAGCTCATCACCAACATCCAAAGGATAGGTGGACGTAGGCATGTAATCTTATGTTTATTGATAGCGTCACCTCCTAAATACACCTTCACCCTCTTCACCAACATTAGAATCTTTGTGACACCCACTTTCTCTTTCATTGTCTTCCCTCGCTCTAAACTCATTTTCTACACACACATTTGAAAGTAATTACAACATTTAACTTGACATAAATTTAAATACACAAAAATACAACAAAAATAAACAAAATCAAAGAAAATTACCAAAAATATTTTCTTGTCCTGATGTATTCCCTACATTCTTAGGTGTAGGACTATCAATGCACAACCTATATAAGAAGGTTGGATCCATAGAAATTGCTTGAGAACATTATCGAGTTGATTTATTCACAGACTCGTTTGATAATCTCCTCTGAGAAGATTGTCGTTGGTTACTCAGAGTCTTAGTTGAAGAAGGGGTTCCTCTTATTCCTTCTTGGGATAGACTAGAGCGTTTGCAAGGAATTTTTGGAGACTGTTGTCTCGACATCTCTCCTCAATATCTATTCTTTGGAAATTCATTAAAATTTAAGCACAAGACAAGTACGAGTTAATATCTCCAACATTGACCAACAAAAATTATGAAGATAAAAAAAGAAGACAAAATTAATAGAAATGTTCTTTATGTTAGACACAATTATAATAGGGTGATCCATAACTCCACTACCCATTCCCATTTCAAATATATTTTGGTTTCTTACTATTAGCACAAATAACCTTGGTAAATCCACCAAAAATGGAAACAATATTTAGACGAGCACATATTAGGACATAAAGTTGATGAAATGCTCCAAAAGTACAAGTGGCAAGGCAAAGTCACAACATGATAAGCACTTACTATAATGGAAACACATAATATATGAAGAGTACATGGGTCAAAGACTTGTAACGGAGTATCGGTTGTCTATATGGGCAATCATATTTCATGCATCCAACGGGTATGGAGAACAGTCCATGAAAATCAATGATTAACTTTACGCCATGTTTGGTTGGATGGAAGAAATCTTCCATCTAATTAAATTTTAAATCGATGACATCATTACTTGATACAATTCCAAATTACTTGGGTTTGCATCCAATCAAACAGTTTCTATCTAAGATGCAACATAAAGCCGTGGTCGGGGCCAAATAGAAGAAGAAGTTGGAAATTCTACTCACGTCCATTCAAAAGAATTTCCATATTGTGGTGGAAAGGAGGAATTTGATACCATGTTTCATCCCAAAATAAAGAATTAGTTCCATCCTAAATTCCCAAAAACAATGAGTGTGTATAATATCTTTCTTTTTCCAGACATTGTTCCATATTGAGGAGCTTGAAATATTTCCTGAAAGTATGATCATGTCCCGAGGCTCTATGAGAGGGTAGTACTTCTTGCACCAAAGGAGGGCCCATAGAGTATTATTTGATGTCAGTCAATACCACCATGTTTTATCTCCACAGAATGAGTTGGGGACATATGGATCTTTGAGAATGAGTCCTCGTTTGAGGTTAGGGAGACTGAGCTTGTCCAAGTGACTAAATCCCATTTCTTTTATTTGCAAGTTCCACCACACATAAATGATGTTTGGAGGTTTCAGACAACTTTTAGGATCGCTTTAGGAGAAACCATGGATGAAAACAAGTAAAGAGGTATGGATTGAATTATATACTTGAGAAGGACCAGTTGTCACAATGCATTGAGCATTTTGAAGGACCAATTAGACAATTTCTTGTTCATTCGGGAGAGAAGGTTATCCCATGATGAATCTCTTCATATGTTTTCAATGCGAAGGAAATGATATATTTTGATGGAAGAGAGGGCATTTGGAATCCAAGGATCCTGTAGACGTGATCTTGTACAATAGAGGTAGTGTGAAAGAAAAAAAAATGATATTTGAGATATTGATAGTGGTACTTGACGAGTCCATGAAATCTGAAAGAACTTGTTGGATAGACTTGGCTTCTTTGGCTATAGACTGAGCCATGAGCATAGTGTCATCAAAAAATTATTGATGGGAGGTGGGATTCTCCTCATTGTCAACACACAAGACTTCATTTTATTTTCTACCACAGTCATTTTAATGGATCTGCAAGGACGTTCATCCATCAAGATGAAGATGAAGGTCTAGAGGGTATCAGTCTGCCTAACATCTTTGGGAGGGGAGAAAGTAGAAGAAGGGGATTAGTTGACCAGGATTGAAAATTAAGAACAAAAGATAAGGGAAAGTAATAATTTGATATAGGAAGGGGAGAAGCCAAAGGCACGAAGGGTATGATGGATGTCTTGCCAACTCAGCTTGTCGAGAGATTTAGACATATCCAATTTTAAGAGCATACTGAGGGTTTTGGAAATTTTTAGAGAGTGGATGACCATGTGGAAAGGATAACCCAATCCAATATTTTCCTCCCCTCCACATAGCTGGTTTGTTTTAGTGAAATCAGAGACGGAAGAAAATTTTTTGGTCGATTGGCAAGGACTTTAGTGATGATTCTATAGACCATGTTATAGAGGGATATTAGGCGAAATTTGTTGGGGTTTTCCACCTTGTCTTCCTTTGGGATGAAGGTGAGGAAGGTTATATTTAGATCTAGGATAAAATTGGAGTGAAGGTGGGAGTCTTCTACTAAGGCCCATGTGTCCCACTTTATGATGGGCCAGCATGCTTGAAAGAAATCCGAAATAAATCCATTAGGACCCTACAATTCTCCTTTAAGCATGTCAAAGAATGATTTCTCAACTTCCTCTTGAGAGATGGGACACACAAGGGAATTGTTCTATGCCAGTGAGACTAGATGCATGATGTGTTGAGTAATTGTTTGAATAGTCGACCTTCACTTTGTTGCTAGTTCAGTGAGTTGATCCTAAAAGAAGTTGACTAACTCTTATTCTGTGTCATCATGTTCAGGGATGATTTTAAGGATGAAAATTTATTTTAAAATATAGAAACCTTGGCGAATCTTATTAATCCTTCATATGCCAACTATAAATGTTTGGTGATATTTTTGTAAAAATATTCAAATTTCTTAGGGTTTTATATAGTTTTTATAAAATTTTGGCAATTTTTAAGGTCAAATAATTTTATCCTATAGAATCTGGGTGAATCATTTTTAAAATAACGAATCTCATTTTTTGAAAAACCATGGAAAATTAGCCTATGAGCGAAATTTAGCCCCTAAAATCATCCTTGAGATTCATGTTCTGCCACACTGTTTCCCTGTCTATATTTTGAAGAGGTTATGCAATTGTGACGCCTTCATTGAATGATAGATCTGTGGAAGAATTTTGTGTTTTTTCCCCTCTTTGAGCAAACAGATTCTAGATTTCTTTTTCCAGAGTAGTTTCTCTTGTTTTTCTCTTTTATTAATTTGAGATTGTATTTGCTTATCTTCTTTATGAATTGTTCTATGCGGCCTTCACATATGATGTCTTGTTCAACATGTTCCATATGGGAGGCGATCTCTTTTTTTCCCTAGAAAATATTGCCAAATTCCTCTTTGTTCCATATTTCTAGTTTTTGTTTGATATGCTTCACTTTCTGGTGAAATATGTACATAGGTGTTCATGAATAAAGGTTGCATTCTTCCCACTAGGATTTGATGTTTTTCTGGAAATTTGGATGGTTAAAAAAAAAAAATTTCAAAGAAGAACGGTGGGATGAGAGGTTTGCGATGAAGGTCTAAATTTAACATGATTAGCTAGTGGTATAAGGCCTCGTAGGGAAGGATGGAGGATGAATGATGGATGCCGACTAGAAAAATATATTCAAAGGCTAGAAAGCGATCAAGTCTTGAAGCCACCTAGTTGTGGCCTCTTCTACAGTTGTTCTAGGTGTGAATGTCATTGATGGTTGAGGGATTGGATGACATCAAGAAAGTATTGGGAGTCATGGTTGAGCATTCTTATGCTTCCTTTATTTTCGTTCAGAGAGGTAATTATGTTGAAGTATCCACCAATAATCCAATGATAATTATTGATGATGGGGTTGCAGGTGTTGAATGGAGTCAAGAAAATGAAGCTTGTCAAGGATAGAGTTGGGGCCATAAAAATTAGTGAGAAAGCAAGTTTGATAGGACCATACAAGTTGGAAGGGAGCTGTGAGGAAGCGCTTGGTGGTAAAGAATTTGGAAAAAGTTATTTTAGCAAGGTTCTAGATAATGGAAAGGCCTCCTACTACTTCGTATGAATATAAGGCCATAGCTTGGGGTCCCTGCTAGATGCAAGAGGAAAGGGTTTGATGAAGGACTTGGAGGAATTTAGTTTCTTGTATCATTACTATAAATGGATTTTCTTGGAGGAGTTTTTGACTGAGAAGCCTGTGCCTAGTTTTACCATTAAGGTCTTTGATATTCCAATAGATGACCTTCATGAGGAATGTGAGGGGTTGGGTAGGAACTTGTATTTCATCAAGGTAAGGCAGCCTGAGTTAAACAGAAACTCTCCCAGATATTTAAGAAGTTGTTTTTTTCTTTGTCGACCTTTTTTTCTTTTTCTTTAAGTAATGCTTCTATGATTTAGGTAGTCTATGATTATTGTATGTTAACTAATATGTACACTATAACTGGGAGTGATTCCCAACTTATATACAGTATATGTCATGTTATATTAGTAATAACACATATTATAAGATGTATACCATTGCCTATATATGTAATATGGATCTTTATTAACTAATGGTAATGATTCTATGATTCAGGTAATCTATGATTAAGATATGTTCACTGGTATGTACACTATAACTAGGAGTGATGCCCATATTAGCTCCAAGTAATATGAATGATTGGGGGAATTACAATGGAATCAGATTAGGCATAGGATAGTTAAATCTCATAAGCTAACATAAGCAGAGACCTATCATATTTATGTAATATAAGCATAGTCATGGTCACACTGTATTACTATCGATCCTATTTATATGAGCATAGTGACTAGTACTCTTCTATATCAATTCCACATGTTATAACTATCATATATTATGGGATTCCTTATAGTTTAATCGTATTGAATAGTGTAAATAGAACTATTACTATAAGCAACACTATAACTATACTAGTAGCATCATTAACAAGGGTCTTACAAAGGGTATATTCTTATCCAATACATATGGGTTTTACTTACTTTGTTTAAGAGAGAGCTAAAACAATGGAATCAACTTCATATCTTACCCATATGAGCTATGTGAATATTACAATATAGTTAAGAGTGTAGAGTCTGAGTCTAAGGTATAGGTCACTAATCTCTGTATGATCTTCATGGAACACTATGGCTATTATCTCTACCATCCTGTATCATAGTATGCATATAGATTCCCCTTATTCATATGTCACCATATTCACCAGTAAATCTCAGAAAACTCTTCGGGTCTAGTATTACTAGTATATATACTATAAGAAGTATAATCATGTTAGTTGTAATGGGATTAGCTCATGTATATCACCTATACCTGCCAAACTGACTCCTATTCTATGCTAGATGTTATTGTGTTCACTAGAATAAAGGTCAATGGAAGTGATACTAACATAGAATTATAAGTCACACTACAACTCATACTTTGAATTACAACAAGAGAGGATAGAGCTATACATGGTGTGTTTCATATTAGTTGAGATCAAGCTTTTATTACGATAGCTTACATGCTTTGATTATTATCAGTATTAGTATTTATTTAAGTTATATTTCCTTTATCAGGGAAACTATGTATATGGTGTGTACAACTTATTCAGATAAAGAAAAGATAGCTATGGGTTTCAATAAGGACATAAAATGTGAAGCTTAAGCATATTATAGGTAAGATATTGGTTAATTTGAACAAGAGAACATATCCCTTACTAACATGAACTCAATATAACATGTATGATCGTAACTATTAGATAAACAAGCAGCTGATTAGAATGATTACCATTAATATGTATATACCTTTATTGTAACCATGTATTAGTCTGTAATGGTCATAGTGTAACACATGGCCTTTACTAAGCTAAGGGATAGGGTCGAATATGGCCCTGTCCATGTAGAGGGACATGCCCGAGTTCAGGCATGTCCTTGTACATGGACATGGCCTCACATATATATTATATGTGAGCTAATGGAGATATATATTTATGCAAGTATAACAGTCACGATTTACATTTATGCAAGTATAACAATCATGATTTATTAGTTCGATTGTCTCCATTAGATTTCCATCAAAAGACATAAATTTTCATCAAATGCACATCCGAAGACAGAAATATGTATAACACTGATGTTTTACAAAGATTCCCCTAATTATGTCGATCTGATCATAGAGATACAGTAGTGTGGAAGCACATAGTAGGAACATTTATCAAAGAATAACTAAATGGATCTGAATATCATTTTAGATATCAAATAATAATTTTATTAAATAATAAGGAACGTCATTCTATGAATTGGTTTATACACATAAAGATAGTCCATGTTATGAAAAATACAATACCATAGGTCAATTGAGGTACATGGGTTCATAAAGATTCACAAGCGTCCTAACTTAATAGGAAAATATGGGGAAATATTGTTATTTGTTATTTTTAAAAATTTGAGATACTGATTGTTAAAGGATTGAAGCATGTTTCACATTGAAGATACAAATAAGATTAGAAATGCATGTGCTTATATTAAAAAAAAATTATTAGTTCACTAGTAAATATATTGACAAAGGGAAAACCTTTAGCTTGCAGAGTTAGGTTTGTTCTAGAGATATATTGTTTCCATCAAGCGATGAATGAGACAAAACCGTAAACATGCAAGCTTCTTGCAGGCTGACAAAATACTTGTGAACGCAATTATATTATATGTGAGATAATGGACATATTATATGTGAGCTAAAGAGAAACATTAATGTCGACATGCTAGATGTTATCCTTTCTCTCTCGTATATAGTAACACTTACAAATAAAATCATATCAATTTAGGAATCTGACACAATTTTGGCTAAAGACATTATTTACTACATACATTTATTTATATTTTTGTTGTTCTCTATAGATCAGGAGATCAAGGTTGGAATTTCAAATTTGGCTAGAAGACATTATTTGTTATCTTCATTTATTTATATTTTTGTTGTTCTTTATATATCATAGTTAGGAATTTCAAATTTATTTATATTTTTGTTGTTCTCTATAGATCAGAGTTGGAATTTCAAATTGGAATAACCACTTAAATTTGAGAGTTTCCACAACTTTGATGTCTGTTTTCAAACCTTTAACAAAGAATGTTAACAATTTCTCAATTATTTTGTTGTTTTTGACATCAAATTAATGATAAACAATTTAACTGTCAAAAAAATTATAATACACAGAGGAAAATTATAATATATAAATTATATATATATAATTTATAATACACAAAAATATTAGTATAGTTTTTGTCCAAACAAAATATTTTAAAATCACAACCTACAATTACATCAACCATTTGTAAATAAAAATTAATTTAGATGTTTTTTTAAATAAGTTAAAATCCTCTATAAATGTCATCTTATGAAAATATCCCGCGAAATTCACCTTATTTTCACTAATACATGTTTGAGAAGCCTAAAACATTTCTGACACATTTCTGACAACTCTATGTTCATTTCTCTTCGCTCTTGGAACACTATGTTTGTAGTCCAATCAGGCAGATTTGCATAGAGCATAATGAAAATTGATTGTGATCAGGTAGATTTTCATAGAGCATAATGAACGTCAAGAAAATTTGCATAGAGAATAATAAACAAATTATATTGATTGTGATTCTATGTTCGTAGTCCAATCTAGTTAAATTATTACTAATTACTTAACATTTTCAATGCAGATTGATCAGGATAGCGGTTATCGACGTCATACTATGCACCAACTGGAAGTATATGAAACCGAAATTGAAAATAGAGGTTCAACAATATCATTTACGCAAAGAAAGATGAGCACAAATTCAATGTATGTTGTTTTATTCAATATTCAATACTGTAACAACGTTAAATGTATTGGCCAACATATCTTTGTTGTAACAACATACATTTAAGATACATTGATACATTTAACATGTATTATTGTAGTATGTTAAATGTATCTTTGTTGCAATACTGTAACAACATACAGATAATGTATGTTAAATGTATCTTTGTTTCAATAATGCCTCTAAGACAAGTTGGATTCATGTGTTTCAGTGAGGCCACATAGACTGATGTGAATAATGTTGTTTTCGATTTGATTAATAGAGAGCACAAGGGAGAGAAGATTGACAAGGCATTGTTGAAAAATGTTGTTGACATTTATGTGAAAAATTGTATGACTTACCCAGATTACTATCGAATTAATTTTGAAAATCCCATGCTGGATGATACTGGAATTTACTATGCTCGAAAGGCTTCTTCCTAGATTTCAAATGATTCTTTTCCAGAATATATGCTAAAGGTTGAAGATTGTTTGGATAACGAGGAGCACAAAATTACCCATTATTTGCACTCCAACAACCAGCATAAGTTATTAGAGATAATACAAAATGAACTGCTTTTCCGTTATCAAAATCAAATTTTAGGAAAACAGGATTCAGGTTGTGATGCGCTTCTTAGGGATGATAAGAAAAAAGATGTTTCTAGGATGTAAAAGTTGTTTTTTAGAATACCCAAAGCTTTGGGACCAGTGGCAAGTATGTTTAAACAACATATAACTACCCAAGGAATAACATTAGTTAAATGGGCATAAGATTTTGTAAACGTTAAGTCAAGCATACAAGAACATGAATTCGTGTAGAAGGTCATCGAAATTTATGACAGGCATATGTATTATGTGGAACATGCATTTCAAAAGAATAAATGCATCCATATGGCTTTACACGAAGCATTTGAGGTAATATGCAATAAAGCAGTGGGTGGAAGCTCATTTCCAGAGTTGTTGGAAACCTTTTGTCATAATGCAGTGAAGCAAAGTGGCATTCCAAGAATGACTGATGATCATATTAAAATATGTTGTAAAAGGTTGTAAAACTTGTTGACTATGTGAATGATAAAGATTTATTTACAGAATTTTCCACGAAAAAATTAGCTCGGAGATTATTGTTTGATAGGAGTGTAAATATTGATAATGAGTAGACCTTGTTTCTCAAGTTGAAGGAGTGGTGTAGTTTCCAACTTATATCAAATATGTAGAGCATGGTTAATGATTTCAAAGTTTCAAAGGGACTACCTAGTATATATCCGTAAACAAATTAAGGAACTGATGAAAAAAATGGGCATCTAATTACAGGACGTAATACATGGAAAGGAAAGAGAACAAAAAGAGGTAACTCGAAATTTACCCGCAGCTCTACAGCTCCACAACTCCAAGACTGACCAACCCACAGCTCCAATTTCCACACTACCACCCATCCAACTGCCCACATACGGCCTGTAACATCCCTCTCTGGCGCACTTACAAAACTTATTCTTTGAGGACACTTGCTCGCAAGTGATCTGGATTTTTATGATGATAAAACATTTATCCTTGATGATGATGCGCCATGATAGATGACATGATGTTTTAATTATTTGATATAAACAGGTGCTATTGACTCAGTTTTATTGAGTGTGCAGGGTTTTTGAACTGGAGGATGCAGAGGCATCGACGGAACCCTTGGACTCCGGATTGAGTCAGGGAGTGTGCTACTTGAGTTGATTCATTTACCATGATAGTTATTGATTTGATGATATGTTGTTGACATGATCTGACATGATGGTTGATGATGCAGGATGATGATAGCTTGCTGACCAGACTCACATATGGAGTAAAGGGGCCACACACGATTTCCAGTGAGGTTGAGGGAGAGGTGTGGACAACAGCCCTGCCACAGCCTACTAGCACTCCCGTCGTGGCTTGAACTGTAGGTTAACGATTACCTAGTTCGAGAGGATCCAAAATGCCGTGAGGGAAGACTGCGACAATCGCTCGCGATGATTCTAAGGGGCGCGCAATAAGGCGGGGTCCTTATTCCTTAGAGCCCCTAGTCTCCCACAAGTTCACCTGGCGAAGTGTTGACTCCAGGGGTTATAGATGTCTACCAATCAGTCAAGTCGGCGAGTGGCACCCTTGGAGCACGTGGTGCATCCTGAAGGGCACGTCGCACAAAAGAAACACAAGTTGGCGAGTGGCACCCTTGGAGCACGTGGTGCACCCTGAAGGGCACGTCGTGCAACAGAAGCAAACGAGGTGAGTGGCACCCTTGGAGCACGTAGTGCGTCCTGAAGGGCACGTCGCATGGATGTTGATGATGAGACAAACCTAGATGACCCTAAAAACCTTAAACGCCTGAAGAAATTCTTAAAACAACTCCCCTAAACAATAGTCACCCAGTTCAAAATCTAAACCTAAGCCTAAAAACTTTTCTAAGATAAATTTCGATTAACCCTAAGAAAAATAAAAATAAAAATAAAAATAAAGTTGTAAACTAAAACCCTCTTATGTAATGATTTAGTCTTCTTAAATTTAAGGGGGGTAAAGTAATGAGGG
>ML793351.1:64872-92109 GCA_009831015.1 Picea engelmannii | reverse complement strand
GACATAGGGTAAAAAGAAAAAAGGAATCAACAATTAAAGACTTACTAAAATGAACCAAATTAAGCAACTTCATTTTAAGGAAAGTTATTAAGAGCTTGTAAGGGGATCTAGGAACACCTAGAAGTAATTTTAAGAGCGAATCTAGGTGGGTGAGGGAAATGAGTCTTTTAATATTTTTTAAGAAAATAATTTTGGAGAAACTCGGGGGATGAGTGACACTTGTCCAACATAGAATTTTTAGGGGATTTTTCATTAAAACTAATTAATAGTGATTTAGGGAAAGTAGGTGGGTCTCAAATTTCTATAAAGGAAGGGGAAGATGAGGAAGAAGGGGATGAACGGTTAGCGTAACGTTACGCTGCCGGATTGAGATTTGACTGATTGCTTGTGAGGAGTTGGGATTTTCTCAGATCGGAGTGGAGTGGTAGCTCAGCCTTGCGAGGCGGGCTGAGAAGCTAGACTTATCTTCTGGATCTTGTGTGGCCCCTTTGCGGCTCGGGGGGCTAAGGGGGAAGCAGAGTACCCCTAGCGATTGGCTGGGAGGTACTGGTGTAGTCTCTGCGGTCGGCGAGTGAGAGTGGCACGGAGCGGGGGAGCGGCACGGAGCGCGGAACGCGGCACGGAGCGTGAGACGTCATCCGAAGCGGGTGAAAGGCAACGGTATGATTTTATTTCTGGTAGAGTAGACTGCCCAGTTATTTACTTCGGCGATTATGATGTATTATTGTAAGATGTTGCTTCAGCTGTCATAGTCGTTTTTGTATGGTTACCATGTTATTGTTCTAGAAACTTTTGTTTGGGTAAGATGTTCTGAACTGTTGGTTCCGGTGATCTCGTTTGCTAGTCATGTTATGGAATTAAAACTATGAATGGCAATCCACTCTGGAAAATCATTTTATAACTTATTGGCATCTCGTTTTGTATCTTCTAGCAATTCGTGGTATCCTCTGGCAAATCGTTTTTAACTTACTATCATCTCTCTTCTAGAATTTCGTTTTATTATCTTACTATGGGCAAACACAATTTCTTTGGTCTTTATTTCTCTGTGGGAAAACTTAGTTTCGGTGGCTTTGTATTTTATTTCATTATGAACTTGACTGCATGGACATATAGATGTTGATCACGCCATTCCTTTAAAAATCCGGGCATGAATGTATACCCAGATGATGTTGATCTCGCCATGTTTCTATTTTATTTAAGCTTGAGTGCATGCACATGGATGTTGATCGTGCCATACCTTGATAATTCTGGTGTGAGTGTATACACTAGTAATATTGATTTTCCCTTGTGTTTTTATTTAATAATGAGAATCAAAATGACTCGAAGCCTGACCATTGCTTTAATTCGAAATTATGAGCTGAGTGTATATCTTATGGCGTTGATCGCTGCCATTTCTGAGCTGGATGTGTATTTGGGAAGTTGATCACCACCATTTATGAGGGGAAACTGTTTTGCAAAAAAATATCATATCACACCCCTTTCAGTTAATTATCCATCGCACTCAGTTCTGTGGAACATTTTATCTCAATCTGGGGGAATTAGTAGCATTTGTAAGTTGGGCGGTGGAAGCAATGAAATGTGAGTCAGGAGTCACTGTATCATGGGTCAATGGTGCAGACTGGTCGCCCGCTGCCAGTTTCACAATGTATGCTTTTGGGGACAAATTTTTGAAACTGTGATGCCATTCTCCGATCCAGGATTTTTACTCTTTCTGATTTATTATTTCAAACGGAGTGCTCTAGAGTTCAACGCCAGGTTCATTTTTTCACAAATTTTTTCCTTGGAGAAATTTATTCACAATATATTGTTGTTGTAATTTCAATATTTGATAATGAATGGAGTCTGGAACTTGGTCTCTGTGGTTTCCACAAAAAAGAAAATGATTAAAATGTATCTAGTCCTGTGATTGTAACACTGTACTTATATTTCATATGTGGTAGTTTATGTTATGAATATAGTGAAGTTTCCCTTAGATTGATTTTATAACCTTCATAGGGTGGACATCGTTGGCTTCTCTTGATATGTTGAACTCGTTTTCATTTTGTTCAGAAACGCCCAACCTGAACGAATTATCCTTGTTTCCTTTCAGAACCTCACTCCACGCCCATATTAATGGAATTTAATGTTTGTAATATGTGTTCATTCCCACACGCAGCTTGATCGACATATCCCCTTTCCCTGCACTTAGAGAATCGCTAGAATTACTTTCAATTATTAATCCTATAGCAACTAATTCAACTTTTAATGAAAACGTTTTTGCTGCCATGAATCTAGTAGACTGCCACGAAATTCTATTTCTATAGCAAGCGATCTCATAATTTTAAAACCAACGCTATCCTTGCTGCCACGATTACAGTGGGACTGCCCACGATTTTATTTCTGTAGCAAGCGATCTCATAAATTTAATACCAACAGTTTCCTTGTTTCCCCTACTTCAATGATAAACTTTACTATACAGTGTTTGTATTTAATGATGTAAATTTATAATGATATAAAGTTTATAAAGATTGTAAAAGTTTGTAATGATGTATAGACTTAAAGATTGTTAAGTTATGATGATGTATAAACAGATTGTAGTATTAAATTAATCAATATTTTTACTTTAAGGATTGTACAGTTTGTAATGTTGTATAAACTTTAATGATATAAAGTTTATCATGAATGTATAAAGTTTATAATGATGTATGATGTAAGGTATATAATGATGTATAAACTTTAATGATGTAAAGTTTATAATAAATGTAGTTATTGTTTTTCTATCATGATGTATGCGTTGATTATAATGGAGACTCCTGGATTTAAAATGATGAATGGATTCTTGATTATGATGATTGATTAAATCGTGCACCTGGAATTAAGTAGAATTTTGCCTTGACTTTTGTCATTGCTAGATAGATTTAGTATGTCAGTTCTCTTGTGCCATGAAATTTGTGTTACATATGTTGGTTTTTAGATGCTTTCGTGTCTTGATGATCGTTGATGATGTCTTTATTTTAGTCATTTTATATTATTTATCTGATGAGGTAGACTTAAGTAGCTCCATGGTTAATTGATGTTAGACTTGATGGAATGAAGTTTTTGATGATCGTTGATGTTTTTGTTTAGCTTAGTCGGTTTGGATTGTTTGTGTCGGGTAGGATGTAGACACCTCCTTGTTCCTCAGAACAGTCGCCAGCCCTGAGACCTTAAATGGTTAAAATTGATGGGAACCTGGGCTTGAGCGTTGCTTATGTGTCTTGAAGGTCCTAACCTTGTAGGGTAGGATGGGCGGGTGGTCAGTTTTACTTTTGTTGTGGTTCGTCGTAATTTTCCAATTTTTTCCAGGGATTTCTGTGTGTGTGATTATTCCTGTGTAAAGAATCCAGTGCCGTATCAAGAGTCTCGGGCCCTTTAAAGGCAGGGTTTCCACTCTTGTGACACACCTGATGGAGGTTTCTAGTTTCTGCCTGAGCAGTCGGCCAGGAGCCTATCTGACCTTCTCTCTCTCTGGAGCAGAGAACTAAGATTAAACGCCCTGCTTTCCTGTGCAGAAATAGTAAACCCTACCACCATGGATTCTTCCTTCTGTGTTCTTACTATGCATCCCTAGTATGTCGTTAAATGTTTGCATTGTGCGCCTTTATGTCTATGGTCGTATATTGTTGCAGTTACTCGTTGTGTGCCTTCAGTCTTCTTGTGATGAGCAGCGTGGTTGCGTCTTGTTAGTCATCAGGTGGCGACGTAGAGTCAAGTGTGTCTGTTTCCTCCTTACACGTGCGCACACCCCTTAAACAAAACAAAAAAATTGCACCTACTACAGAGTTGTTGTCGTAACGATGAGGAGGTCGTTACACGGCCAACATAATAAACTAACACTCACACTAACACTCACACTCACACTAACACTAAAACTCACACTCACACTATCTCCAAGAACTCAGAAAAACCATAACAGTCGTGATGTGCGAATAATATATAAACTTCTTTTCGGTTGAAAGAACATTTCAACCGAAAAGTTCTTTCGGTCGAATAGTTCTTTTGGTTGAAAGGATATTTCGGCTGAAACATGCTTTTGGACGAAAGAACTTTTCGATCGGAATATCATTCAACCGAAAAGTTGTTACCGAATGAAAAAAATCCATCTAGCTAAAATTGTACACGAAAATCAAGGGCATCGTCACGGTACCATTCGATTTGACATTCAAAGGTTCGACCGAAACATATTTCTGCCGAAAAATAGAACTTTTAGCCGAAAAAAGGTCTTTCAGAATTTTGGAGATTCGATTCTCACGAAAGTGTTACCCACCTTCATTAATTTACCCCTCTGTGGAAAATTTAATAATGAAGAATCCTTTGGAGAAAAAGAATTGCTCATGACCTGATGACTAGGTCTTATTTACCCATTCTCTTAGCGCAGAAGCTGAGGGATATAGTCCATTGAAACGACAGATGAGGCATTTTTTCTAGTAGATATATGCAGATCCATAGAAATGGGGATCTTTGACTTCTATTGTTGGAGGTTCTGCGCAGTGCTCCACAATGAAGGCAGAGCCAAAAAGCTCATTTCCTCCAAAAGTTTCAGCCTTGGACCCCAAAGGAGCATAAATCTTTGTTTTCAAGGCATTCTTGTAAGAGCTTGGAAGAGTGGAGGATGGCACTCCTTGACGCAGATGAGAAATGAGAGAAATGGTTGCATTATTTATATTCCCATAACCCCGCAGCAGAGATCCATCCATAAGTTGTCGTCCTTCAAATATTAATCCTTGAAAGCAAGGAGAAATACCTATATCCTGGTGGATCTGGGATTTGATCTCAAAAATAAAGTCTGAATCTTGAGCATGCAAGAAGAAAGAAGCAACGAAGATGGTTTTTACAAAAAGGGGAAAGATTACAATAGTCTTGGAGCAAGCCATAGAGCAATGTCCAAAATGAAGCCTCGATCTTCGATGGAATATGTGGCCAGTAACGTCACTCTTAACTCGATTCTTGTAACTGAGCAAGGGTTGAATATACCACGATCAAATCCCCGCGACATAGTGATCATCCTATAGCTTTGCATTTAGCGGAAAAAGAGCTAGAGTCGAGATGATTGTTGCAACCATCTTTGCCTCTTGACAGGAATGCCATTGCTCCTTGAGGCTTCAGAATTCTAAGTCCTTGGTAGGGGATCTAGTTGGGTTGCCATTGTCGTCTTCAATCTCTCACCAGCGATCCAACAATGCACACTTCCCTCTTCCCTGCATCTCTCTAACAACAACAGATTTCTAAAGAGAGTATTGTTCAACTTGAATACTCGTAACATAGTTTAATTTAATATTAATTATAGTTATTCATTATTTTTATAAAAAGAAAAAAAATATTTAGATATAAATTCCAATCTATTTTAGTTAAGAAAATAAATTGGTTACTTATCAGTAAGTTTTACTATATCACATGGATATATATTTTAAAGATTTTGATATTTTTATAGGATTTTGAAATAGATTAAGTTTAAAAATATAAATTTAGTTGAAAAAACATTATTTTAAAAATAAAAATAAAAAATGTTCTTTAAAAACTAAAAATCAATTACAATATATTCATAAGTCATATTAGCAATCTATTAAAGTAGAACAAGAAGATTGTAAGGAAATTTAGAGGATGGAAAAATAAATTGGATGTAACCCAATGGAATATGATTAAATGAAATGTGCCATTCATAATTCTCATGTAGTTAGGTTAAAAAGTTGAGAAGCAAAAATGATGTAACTAATATTAAGTTATAACTCATAAAAATGTAAAATACAATATTGAATTGAAAAAAAAATATTGAGTGATAATCTATAAAAATGTAAAATGCAGAAATATCTTGGTAAAAATGAATAGTGAGTGATAATCCATTAAAAAATATTGATTGATAATCAATATTAATGTAAAATAAAATAAGTTTTAAAAACAATATTGAGCAATAACCCATAAAAATGTAAAATAAAACATTGAATTCAAAAACAAATAATGTTGAGTAAGAATTTATATAAATATAAAATGTTGAAATACTTGAAAAAAGAGATTATTAATTAATAATTCATTAAAAAAAATGTTGAACTAACTAATTTAGGATAATTTAAGTCGATGTTATTTATGTAATTTATAATAATTCAAATTATTTTTTTATTTTTTTTAATATTTAAATAATAAGAATTATATTTATATATTTTTTATATATAAAAAAAAATCAATTTGAGAGCTGAAAATATATTGTAAAACGTTAAAAAATACAAAACTATAAATATGATGTAAAAAGCTTGTTATTCATTTATTTATGATTATCTTTAATTTTTTAAATGTAATTTGATTAAATTGGATTGTTTAATATTTGATCAAACTAATTGAATCTATGGTTGATGTAATATTTAAGAATTATAAGAAAATGTTATTCTTCGTCTATAAAAAAGTTTCAGATTTATTTTCAATCAATAATTTATGTAATTTAAACATTCTAGGTTGCTTATAAATATATACCTACTGAATGAATTACAAATCCACAACTCATATTAAATGTAACCCAATGGGATACGAGACTTCATATAAGTTAAATGAAATGTGTCGTTGGCAATTCTCATTAAAAAAAACCTTTCAACATAAAATTAATATATGTAATGCATTTTATAAATGTAACCCAATGGTATACGAGACTAGATAGAAGTTATTGTCAATGTGTTACTGACAATTCTGATTTAAAAACCGATTAATATATGTAACGAATTTCTTTTATATATGTAATGAATTTTTAACAAAGGATTATTTTGTAATTATTATTAATTATTTAAATAATTCTAAAATTAAAATGAATAGATTTAAGCAATTTTTATAACATAGTTTAATTTATTATTAATTATAGTTATTCATTATTATTTTTATAAAATGAAATAAAAATATTTAGATATAGATTCCAATCTATTTTAATTAAAAAAATAAATTGATTAATTATGAGTAAGTTATATATATATATATATATATATATATATATATATATATATATATATATATATATATATATATATATATATATATATATATATANTAATTAGAGGGTTTTCAAATATATTAATTTAAAAATATAAATTAAAAGTAAAAAATATTATTATTAATTAAATATACAAAATTAATAATAATAATAATATTTAAAATTATTTAAAAAAAGTCAATTATAATAAATTCATAAGTTATATTTTGTATCTATTAGAGTAGAACAAGAAGATTGTAAGGAAGTTTAGAGGATGGTCAAATAAATTAGATGTAACCTAATGAGATATGAGAACTCATAAATGTTAAATGAAAAGTGTTATTTATAATTTTCAGGTAGTTAGGTTAATAGGTTGAGAAGCAAAAATGATATAAGTGATATTCTCAATATTGAATTGATCAAAAAAAATAACATTGAGCGATAACTCATAAAAATGTGAAATACAACACTCAATTAAAAGAAAAAACAAATTGAGTGATAATCCATAAAATTGTAAAATGTTGAAATACCTTAGTAAAAAGAATATTGAGTGATAACTTATAGAAATAATATTAAATGATAACTCATAAAAAAAATTTAAAAAGTTGAAATACTTTGGAAAAATAATATTGAGTAATAACCCTTAAAAAAGTAAAATAGAACATTGAATTGAAAAAAAAAATAATGTTGAATAATAATTCATAAAAATATGTAAAATGTTGAAATGCCTTGGTAAAAAAATAATATTAAATGGTAATCAATACAAAAAATTAAAAAGTTGAACTACCTTATTTAAAGCAATTTAGGATAATGCTAATTTGATGTTTTTTTTTAATGTAATTTTTATTAATTAAAATTAAATTTTTAAAAATTTTGAATACTTAAATAATAAAAATTATATTTATATTTTTTAAAATTTTTTTAATAATTTTTTTTTTTAAATTAATAAAGAGAAATAGATAATATTATTAATTCTCATATTTTGTATCATAGAGCAATATATACACTATCATGTGTAGTGTACTTAAATATCCTTATAATAATAATAAATTATCATCAAATTTCAAGTTGATTTTAGATGTAGATTCCAATCTATTTTAGTTAAGAAAATAAATTAATTACTTATAATTTTATTATATCACATGGATATATATTTTAATGATTTTGATATTTATACATCATTTTGAAATACATTAATTTAAAAAATATAAATTAAGTGGAAAAACATTATTATTTAATTAAATAGAAAAATTTAATTTAAAAAATAAAATAAAAATTCATTTTAAAAACTAAAAATCAATTACAATAGATTCATAAATCATATTCACAATCTATTAAAGTTGAAGAAGAAGATTTTAAGGAATTTTAGAGATTCATAAGTCATATTCACAATCTATTAGAGTTAAAGAAGAAGATTTTAAGGAATTTTAGAGGATGACAAAATAAATTGGATGTAAACCAATGGGATATGAGAATTTACAGATGTTAAATGAAATGTGTTAGAATAACAAATGATGTCACTTACATTCTCAACATTGAAATGGAAAAACAATAATATTGAGTGATAACTCATAAAATTGTAAAATACAATATTGAAATGAAAAAAAAATAATATTGAGTGATAATTCATAAAAATGTAAAATGTTAAAATATCTTGGCAAAACAAATATTGAGTAATAACTCATAAAAATAGTATTGAGTGATGATCCATAAAAAAAAATGTAAAATATTGAAATACATTAGCAAAAAGAATATTGAGTAATAACCCATAAAATTGTAAAATAAAACATTGAATTGAAAAAAAAATGTGTTGAGTGAAAAATGTTAAATGTTGAAATATCTTGGTAAAAAGAATATTGAGTGCTAATCTATAAAAAAAAAAAAATGTAACATGTTGAACTACTTTATTGAAAACAATTTAGGATAATGTTAAGTTGATGTTGTTTATGTAATTTCTATTAATTAAAATAATTTTTTTTTTGAATATTTAAATAATGATATATATATATATATATATATATATATATATATATATATATATATATAATTTGATAATAAATAAATATTAAATTAATAAATAAAAATAAAAATAAATAGATAATATTGATAATGACCATAGTTTGTATCATGGTGCAATGTATACAATCTGTGATCCATGTGTGGTGTACTTATATGTTCTTATAACAATAATAAATCGTCATCAAATTTCAAGCTGATTTTCTATCAATGACCATAGAATGAGTATAAATCATCATCGTCATTTGCAGAGTATAAAACAAGATGATTTCTTTTAAATGTTCATAAAAAAAATATAATTTTCATCTATAACGTATAAATCAAGTAGATTTGTTATCAATTTCCTTATAATTTAGTATAACTCATCATCTTCAAAGTTCTAGATGATTTGTTATCAATGTTCTTATAACAGATATAAATTATTAAATGATTTTCTATCAATGTCCTTAGAACAAGCATAAATCAATTAGACTTACTATCAATGTCCTTAGAACAAGTATAATTCATCATCTACAAAGTTCAAGATGATTTTCTATCAATGTATTTAGAACAAGTAAAAATCATCAGCTATAAAGTTAAAAATGATTTACTATCAAATTTGTTAGAACACGTATGATTGTAAGTTGTCTTCTATGTATTACATCACATCATTTCAAAGCTCCTATCTTTGTGAAAAAGGAAAAAAAATCATAAGTTTTTTTTAACTCAAGGCCAAAACTTCCTTTGTAATGTGTCGAACATAAACCAATATTGTCATGTGATGAACAAAACTCGACATTACAATATCACCAACAAAAGAGGATACTCAGATTAGAATATTCATCTCACAAAACAACATGCAACACTAGAATATTTAGATTAGTATCTCACACAACAACATGCAACACTAGAATATTCAGCTCAAATAACGATAGCGGAAGCAATACTAGAAACCAAATCATGTACATACGAACACCAATATTTTTGGGTAGATAACCTTGGAAAAAATCCTGGAGGGAAAATGGTACTGAGATGATTTTATCATGATCCAATCAAGGCTCCCCTAATAATGATAATGGTCCATTGAGAGAAATACAACTGCAAACAAACTTGGTAAAGTATGCTCTATTGTATGACCCATATTTTGCCCACTTTTAGAGGTGAATGCACCTTTCCTTAAGTAAAACCACATATGCATTCTTGTCTCTATTGGAACATGCGTACATGACCTCAAGGACTATACGACAAACTCTGTATAGCTTGACTCTTTCCTGTGGCTTCGATCTGCTGAAAACCACTTGTAGATGCCTCTGTTCTCTCTTATCCTTGACCTAATATATGGATGCAATTCATTCTCCACCTATCCAAGATATCCTTGAATCACAGTCCTTTGTGATCCAACCTTTGAGAAAAATCCATTTTCTCTTTCAAGTGTAAGAAAAAATCCTTCTTTTCTTTTACACTCTCGAATGACTCAACATTAGCAAAATTCCTTCTTTCTTATCTCTGTGTGAAAATTTTCTTCTCCTTTACCTGATCATTTCATTTATAATCTTTATTTGTGACCTAAACCCAATCTCCAAAGTGATTGACGAATAATATTACTTATCACCTCACTTGAGATCAATGGCTATTATTTCATTCACTAATGCTAATTAAAGGATTTCCTTAAATAAAAATCAACTCTCTAATAAAATCACTTTACTTTAATCATTCCTTTAATTAAAGTAAAGTCTTAAGGAAGAAGGCTTTGGATGACTTCCACATGTCTAGACACTTAGACCTATGTGAAAATACCTATCTGATGCTACCAAGCATCAACATCATGCAAGGGTCTTGAAATACCCTACATATGATAAGGAACTCTATTCTTTGGTTCTAGTTGTTAAGAAGTCGAAGAACTATCTAATGAGCCGATAAACTATTATTGTGAATAATCAATAACCATTACAATATTTGTAGGACCAGAGTAAGATTTAGCAAACCAGACACTAGAAGTGGATGGGGTTTTTGCACCAATTTCATCTAGTCATAAAATATAATAAGGGTAGCACTAATAATTTTGTATACATGCTTTCAAGGACACCCGCATCCAATATTACATCTTTGGAAACTCTTATGCACATGGATCCTTTTACCCATGATGCATACAAAAAGGAACAAATAGAAGATGGGGAGTTTAAATATGTGTTCCAATATCTATATGGACAAATTCATGTAGATGAAGGTGATATTAAGGCTAACTATCATCTCCAAAATGGATTTATCTACAAGCTAGCTGATTTTTTTTCCTAAAGGTGAAGTATTGTATATGATCAGATACATTCACACCTCCATGGTCATAGGAAATTTTGGTTTTGGGAAGATATTTTATGACTTACAAAGGAATTTGATGGACCTGAAATGAAAGAATATGTAACCTGGTATATTATAGGATGCATATTTTGTTCTAGCATCAAGAATAATAACAGAAAGAAAGGTCTATACCATCCCTTACTTGTACCCACTCGAACCTAGGATAACATATCCATGGATTGTTTGGGTGGCTTGCGAACCACTATGAAGGGACATGACTATTTGTTCATGATAATTAATATATTTAGAAAAATGTGCATATGTATTCCTTGTAAAAAGGCCATCAACGGACAACAATAAAAAAATATGTTCTTTGAAAAGGTCTGGGAAAAATTTAGGATACCAAGGATCATCACCTCATATAGGGCCATTATATTTCTTAGTTGCTTTGAATACACTTTGGGAAAATATGGACACCAAATTGAAGAGATATATATCTTTTCATTCACAAGAATATGGGAAGAGAAAACTAGTCAATAAGACATTGCTTCATATTTTGAGGGTTACAATTAGAATCATCCAAAGACCTAGTATGGAAATCTGATATATATTATTATAATAGAGTTGTCCACACTTCTACTAATAAGTGCCTTTTTAAAACTTTTTTTTTAGTATTTTCCACTTTAGCCCTTGGATGTTGTATATGAAAAACAAGGAGGAGCAAGGGAAGACATCATGGGAGAAGCATTAAAAGAAAAAAAAATATGGGGAAAATATTAGGTAGATCTATTTACAATTACAAGAGGAATTAAAGAAGCCATGAGAAAAGTATAGGGTTCAACATGACCTGAAAAAAAACTAAGAAATCATTAAATGTGGGAGACACAGTTTGGTTGTATTTGAACAAAGAAATGTTATATGGTCCTAGTACGAAGATCAAGTCTCTATAGTATGGTACTTTTGAATTATTGGAGAACGTAGGTGATAATGCCTATAAATGCAATATATGCCCATATATGTGTATTTACTTAGTAGTAAATGTGGAAATTTTGGAACTCTATGAGCCTTCCATGTTGGATCAAGAAATTGAGAAGTATGTCCTATCTACCATAGAGGACTTAACACCAAAAGCTCAGGAATATTGGTAGAAGACACAATATTGTAGAATAAATATATAACTACCAAACAGTGATAGCATGGCCTTCGAAATATATATCTGAAAGGACAAGTTCCATGGAAAAATGGTACTCCATGGAGAAGGTATAGGAAAAATTTTCTCACCTCATTTAGTTAAATATTTTGGGGACCAAAATCCTCCCTAAATGAGAGGGTAATATTTTTATAATTTTTCATCTATATTGGTACATTCTCAATCAAAAAATTGGAGGAATTGGCTTAGGAGGTCCATTTTAATGGCAATTCCCAGTTTGAAGATTCGCAATCCCAAAATTTTAGATATGGTTTGAGGAATAAAATTGTACTTTTTTTTAGGTTACAAATTTATGTGCATAGATATGAACCCATTGAAATTGTTGTACACATTGATATATTTCAAATGGTGCAAAAATCACCATAATCGATGTTCATATACAAAAGTTATGCCTCTCGCAAGTTAAACTACAATGTAAATCACCATGGTACAAGTACATGCCATATCATCCACCATTACTCACATGTGGGGATATTTATATGTGGTCTTTAAATAAGATTATAGAATGTCCAAAACCCTAACACTAACTTGCGGAAACCTTAACCCTAAAGAACTATTCAAGACTATGTTAAATATTGGTCGTTTAGTAAGATAAGGGGTTTCATTCTTTTAGTATTGTACTTGTTAATGGGCCAAAGAATAGAAACAATAATGATTCATTCCATAGATTACAAATTTAAATGTCAAGCCAAGGTTCGTACAAACTTGAAAGGTATTGCACAATATATGAGAAAATGCCATACACTTTCACCTATCTAACCAAAGGAAATATGTTTAGACCTAGGATTATAGGGTTTACTTCATTAGGGGAAAATGAGTAACAAACAATTTAATGCTACTACTAAAAAGATGAAGTTCAATTAAAGAGAATTATTAAAATTAATTGAAAGGAAATATGCAAACTACTTGGAAGGAAGATGCAAAATAAAAGTAAAGGGATCATTTACCCAATGATCCATCCTTACTTATCCTAATAGAAATATTTAAGCTAGGGTGAAAGACAGCAATAAGTAGGATGAAAATATGGAAATCTAGGTGAGATGATTTAGGTTGTTGATCGAACATGGAGAAACAACTTTCTTGAAAGACAAAGTTGCATTTACCTAAGTTTTTCCAATAAAGACAAAGAAAATCCTACAATATACAATTCTATTGCAAGAATTGAGGTAAAGAATAGAAAAAAAATATAATCCACTTTGAAATAGATTTGAAGCAATCTATGAATAACATATCTCTTTTGATGATGAGAAAATATCATGAAACTATCTAAAATACTATGATGGAAATTATGCTACATGAAATAGAATGTTGCTATAAGAATTGTAATGTCGTTACAGAAACTATAAAAATACATGATAAACATCTAATGCAAGTAAAATAAATTAATGAATATGAACACTAAGGGAATGAACAAGGAAATGTTGATACAAAAAATAAATTATTTCTATGTAAGAAATACATAAATCATGCACAACTTACCCTATGAGTAAAATGAACTAAATAACATTGAAAATAAAGGAAATGAAATAAAAGTACAGATGTTCCTTGTTGTAGCCTTGAGTGGGACCTACCCAAAGATTCTACGGGGAACCTTAAGAAATACTAATGGTATAAAATCTTCCACTTGTACTAAATTGTTACATCAACCGTCCCTTCATCAACCATCCCTTCAATTATTCCTTTATTGAAGGAATTGTGTCTCTAAGATCCCAATAATCAAGGTCCTTTCTTCTAGGGATCAAATCCCTTGATATATTTCCTTCCTTGAGTCAACATTTTGAGTGGATTAGGATAGATGTGGTGTCTTGAAATATTGGCACCCCTTGAAGGTGTATTACGGGATATAATCCCCTTTTTCCTCACCATTTTGGAATATGAATCCTTCCTTGATTCACCTTGCTTGAAACATGGGTTCGTGTAGCATGTAGATGTACATAAAATCATGAAAACCAAATATGAAATAAAATATGACACATAATTTATCTTTCAATACATTCCATTCATAAACAAATTGCACAAAACAATTTTCTTATTTTAATCATGGTCAAAGATGTTTTATAAGGTACAATATGGTCAAAACGTATCAAAGTATGAGCCTTCTGATATAGAATGGAGAGGAACATCATCACCCCCCATCTTAGAGTCTTGCACGCCCTTTGGGAATGAAAAATGATTAAATTATTCTTGTTGTATCTTCTTATATTGAACTATTGTTGTTGTTCCATGTACTTTTGCATTAAGTCACATGACACATAGTGATGACACCTTGCCATATAATCCATTGTTGTTCCCAATTTCCTTCCATTCTACCATTTATTTTTCCTTTAATGTTGTCGGTGGTGAACGTTGTAATAAGAGAGGTGGGTTGAGCGTCAACCCAATCCATTTCAAATTGAGTCTCCTTATGGATTATTTGCATAGTTAGGCCCTAAGCAAGGAATATTGCATGAGACTAGGTGATTCAGGCTCTCTTATTTGGAGACCATGTGGCAATTATTGAAACCTCCTTTGGAAATATTGAGTTGCGTGTCTTATGGTGTATTCAAAGTGGCCAATTTCCCTCCTTTGTTTATCCTCTAGGATTGGGGCGAACTCTACATATGATGTGAGAGTTTCATGGTTGGTCGTGAACTCTCCTATCTTGAAAATCTTAGCTCTAATCACGATAGGGTTTTTTTAGATATTCCTCCCTATATTTTTGTACCTCATTGGCCTTCAATTCTTCATGATGGAGAAAAGAAGATAAAGCCCTTAACTAGACATGACCTCCATATGCATTTGTATTCCATTTGTAAGGGAATGGTAGGGAAAGGTTTTTGAAATAAAATTCACACAATTGATATTTTGTTTCCTCATTTCCTTCGTGAAACACATCCACAAACTCTTTGGGGTTGTATATTCTTAAGGAGGCTTGAGGTGCTAGACTGTGCATTTGGAATATGTACCATTTGTACTTGACGAAGAGACTATAAATTTTTGAAGGCTATCTAGAGTTCATAATGTCTTATGCAATTTGAGCCATCTTCGATATAGATGACTACATCACCTGTACTTTGTTACTTTGGCTAGCTAATTGTTTGTTGGTTTTGGTCAATTCTTCCTTCAAAGTTGTATTTTCAAGTTCAAGTTGTTTCTTGTTGTCTATCCCTTACATTTTCATAATCTAAAATTTTTATTGTAGATGATGAAGTTGTTTCTCCACATATACCATATTATACTAATCTTGTCTTGTCTTGTCCATTTTATCCTCTGGTATGCTTTTCCATATGAGGGCTTCATCCCTAGCTACCTCTAGCTCACTCAAAGTGAACTGGAAGACTAAATCTATGGGTGGTGTTTCTTCTTCTCCTTTCTTTGGTGCCCTTGATGGTGTCTTTGTTGGACCAAGGGAGTGATCTAAGTGTACCATAGAGAATGATGTTGGTGTTATCATCTTTGGAGTTGTTTGGGACCTAGTCCTTGCTCCCGTAAATGACTATCCAACTCATTCTAAAGTTGGTTTCCTTTGTTTGATTTTCCTAGGGGTCCCCATATTGATGAGGGTGGTGACCACCTCCTTGTCTACTTCTTCCACTTTTATCTTTTTTTGGGTTGTCCTTCTTTTGAGGTTTTTTGGCTTCTCAATCTTCTTTTTCCTTCTTATATCCCTTCCAAGGATTGCTCTTGGGAAGACTATTTGGAAGTTACGTAGTTATGTCTATTATGAATTCCTACCATGGAACATGTTGACATGCAAAAACATTCCTCCTTCAAAGGGGATCATCACTTGATCAAGGCCTCAATTAAACCTATACTCATTTGGTGTGGTGATGTCCACCGATATGTGGGCCCTTTCCACCAAAAGGGGTTTAGAAATCGAGTTTAAATTCAATCCAATTTAATCACTAATCTAATCCTAGATCTATTTAACATAGCTAAATAAAACCTAACTAATGCTATGTCTAATTTCCTATCCTAATCATAATCAAATATATTTTAAATATTAAATACCCAAAAACAAAAAATTTACTTTAAACAAAAAGTTAGTTTAAAAATATAATTCATTGTTTAAGCAATTGTTAATCACAATTGTATCACATAACTTGTTACGCAGAAAGGCATACACCTATTGACAATGGGTAGATTTAATAGGGGTTTAGTGCTTAATAAGTTTTCTATGGACAGGATTAAATATGGCTGGAATATTTTTAGTAGTCACACAAAATAAATGGCTGTGATTTCAATCATTAACTTTCTAGCTATTATAAAGACATCCATTTATGTGTTTACTTTTTTACATTTACCTAATCATATTTAAAAATTACTTTGATAGCTAACTGATTGCCACTTAAGTGATTAACAGAAATTAAAATATTAACACCAGCAGCTAATATTTAACTCTTGTGCTAGTATAAGAGTAAATCAACATTTCAACATATAAATGTAACCAACTAAAATTAGTAAGCTATTTCAATTTAAGAAATGAAGATATTTTCAAATACCAGAAATGATTAACCCATTCACACAAAAGTTATTGAATTGAAGATAGTTTCAAATACCAGAACTGAATAAGATAATCCATTCAAGAAAAGTGAAAGAATAGTATTAACACCACCACTGAGAACGTCTTTTCACTGATTACCATCGTTCAAATCTTTTTATTAAATTTTGATAATAGTGTAAAAAATTCAATCTTTGATTTTCCAGTCCAAGAAAACACCAACCTTTGATTTGGACATGATAATAGTATACAAGCCTCCAACCTTTGTTGGTTCCTCTCCATTTTCTCCACAACAGGACGTGTTGACCTTTTACTGTAAAAGGAGATGGTATCGTTGGTTGCAAAATTGTCTTTCTAACTGCACAATCATGGGGTCTTTTACTGCGGTCCCCCTGAAAATTGGTTGGGCACAGGAATGCGACCTTCCTTCGAGCCGGTTCACTACATGAATGCAACCCCTCTGCGATCATACTTTTGCAATCTCACGAATGGATCCCCTCCTCGCAGTAATGTTCATGGTTGTGCTTATAACCATGATAGAGTGGCTATCCGTCCCCTCTCCTGGCCACGAACTCCTATGCCTTTATAATTCTGAGCTTGTGCGAGTGCTTCTTCTTTTTCTGCAAAATCGTGGAGTTTTCAAATGCAAAGCTACTATAATTTCATTATGGTTGTTTTTTCATATAATTGTTGGAATATATAATTTCTATTTATCTAATATGTTTGTTAATGTATTGACAGGTAGAGCTAATCTCTACCTGAGTTATGTGATCCTATTCTTAAAAGGTTGTTAGAAAGTTGTATTTGTGAGGTCCTAATTTCGTATTTAGTGTGTGGTTGAGATATTCTCTCAATCTCTCCAATTATCTTTGGAATAAGTTAGAACTAATAACAGTATGTGCGCTCCATATAATAAAGTCCAATGTATTAAATATTTATACATATCACTCTACTCTCTTATTTTATCATGATATCTGAGCACCAAAGCTGGGCATGACTCCCTCATGGGAGTTTCCAGGATTATGAGGAGAGTAGAGTAGAGTTGATTGTAAGTTGTTGCTAGGTATGTAGTAGTGTGAAAGTTAATACAACTTATCCATTGCTTGATCTGGAGGTCTACGCTGGAGTGGAATATGAGTTGTTGCGTGGAAGAATAGGAGTCGATTTTGGAAGTTTCAGCCACTGAGTGAGTGAGCAATCATGATAGAAGAAGATGTTTCCATTATGATGTAAATGGCTTGTTCCATAGGTTTAGAAAGGAATTCGTGTTAGAGGGAAAAGTGGCCGAATTCATATGTAGATTTTCTGGTGCACTTCAAGATCATTCTCTACCTGACATTGAAAGGGTCTTCGAATTAAGTGTATGACCAAGCTGGAATTTAAGTCCGGTGATGTATATGGGGATGAGCCAGGAAGAGTAGTCTGCGGACGTGTGAAGAGGAGTCGACTATTAATTATCTCTGTGGAGTCCCAACCTGTGTGAAGGAATGTTGAATGATGCATGCCGCTCCAACAATTAAATGTTGTTGCTTATAAGGCCTGATAACGTGGAAGTAACTGCAGACGTGGGAAGAGTTGTTCCGATACGTGTAGTTGTGTGGAGTTGTAGATTGGCACTATTGTTTGCAGAGAAAAGAACAAACAATTGAAGCGTTGAACCCCCAATTTGACGGTGCATAGTACAAGAATCGTGAGTTTGTTAGTGGGACATGAGCGTGAAGAAGGTTATCTGCATTGAAGAAAAATGTGTGTCTCAAGGGAATGGAAGAGAAAATTGTCGCTCCTTGTGGCGCACAGTGAGACTGCTTGTTGCTGTAAGATCCGCGATTTGCATATTGATTTGTAGAAGAATAATCCAAAAAGACCTAGAGCATGGTTACAGGTAATTCGAGAAAACTTGGTGCATGGTTGAGGGTAATCCTGGAAAACTCAGAGCATGGTTATGAGTAAGCCAAAATAAAACCGAGGTTGATGATGATGTGATGAAGGGGCAGGTATGAGGAAGAATGGTTGAATGAAGCATGTAGCTGAGAATGAGTCCTAGAGAACTGTCGGTTAGACCCATGTATTCGAGCTGATGACCCATGTATTATCGTAAATGGATTTATTTTTATGTGGACGTAAATAATCAGATGTAGGTACAAGAGGAAGCAAATGAAGATATGACCACATAGATATTGAGATAAGTAATCATTAAGGGAGAGTGTTGGAATATATAATTCCTATCTATCTAATATGTTTGCTAATGTATTGAGAGGTAGAGCTAATATCTACCTGAGTTGTGTGCATACGCACTTTATATAATAGAGTCCAATATATTGATATTGGAGTAATTGAATATTTGTGCATATCACTCTTTATGGATAGTGAATTTTGTAGAGGAAATCGAAAATCATGTGTTAGATGATATTGTAGACAAAGTCAATATTGAAGTTGCAACAATAGAGATGGGAGCACCGACAGAAGCAGACAACAATGAAGAAGAAGAAGATTTGAAGTTCCTTGAAGAATGGCTTGAAAAGCCACATCTTACTGGAAGCTCCATAGTAAGAGAACAAAATGAAAAGAACAAATATTGTATTGATTTAAATATTCTAATGAATGGTTTTGAGTCTGCAGGTTTTGACATTTGATAACAACATGCTGAAGTTGAAGAAGTCAAGTATTGTATAACAGCCCGTGCACTTCGACTTCAGCTTGTTGTTCCCAAATGTCAAAACCTGCAGACTCAAAACCATTCATTAGAATATTTAAATCAATACAATTTTTGTTTTTTTCATTTTGTTCTCTTGTTATGGAGCTTCTAGTAAGTTGTGGCTTTTCAAACCATTCTTCAAGGAACTTCAAATCTTCTTCAAAATCTTTTGTCACTGCATCTGGGTGCTCTTCTTCATTGTGGTCTGCTTCTTTCATTGCTCCCAGCTATGTTGTTGCAGCTTCAGTATTAACGTTGTCTACAACATCATCTAACACCTGATTTTGGATTTCCTCTACAACATTCACTATCGCTGCAGATTCACTACATAAATGCAACCCCTCTGCGATCATATTTCTGCAATCTCATGAATGGATCCCCTCCTCGCAGTAATGTTCATGGTTGTGCGTATAACCATGATAGTGTGGCTATCCGTCCCCTCTCCTGGCCACGAACTCCTGTGGCTTTATAATTCTGAGCTTGTGCGTGTGTTTCTTCTTTTTCCTGCAAAATCGTGGAGTTTTCAAATGCAAAGCTACCAGAATTCCATTATGGTCGTTCTTTTCATATGCAACCACATCAACAATTTTAATACCCTCTTTCTATTATCGTATGATAGAGTCTTTAATTTCAGATTTCGTTGATAACTGTGATTGATTATTTGAAGAACTCCACCACGCGAGTAGTCAAAGAGTGCTTCAGTCTCCACAAATCAGTGGCCACCATGCCTTCCTTCACGCACTGATTGCAACCCTTGTCCACTTTCGTGAGTACAATCCCATATGGCAACACTACAGACTCATGGAAGAATTCCTCCTTTTCATCATGGAACTAGTGCATTTATCACTGCGGTTTCTTCGTTTCACTTCTCCTCCGTGATCTCAGGTACCTTTTCAATGATATCGTGGCACCACCACTTAGAATTTCAAGTGGAATAAGGTCCACTTCTTCATAGATCTGGTGGCATTTCCACAAAAATATCGTAGCATTCTCTGTGATCCGGTGTGACTTACTTTTGCGATCTCGGGATATCAATCTTTGGTTGATTGATTGATTACTTTTGCGATCTCATACATTACAACATTGTTGTCATGCTTAGTGAGGTTACATCTTTCTGCAATATCACGACACAACCAACCCTGTGATCTTTGGCACTATCTCCTCTGCGGTCAACTGAGCATGAAATCCTTTAATGCGATTTTTGATCTACCTTTTCTCTATCATTTTGTTGCACTATATTAACTGATCTAGCGACACGTTGCAATTTTGCCTTGTTTATTGAGGTCTCGTGCTCACATGCAACAATATTTCTTCCATCTGCGCTCTATTGGAATCTATTTTCATGATTTCAGGCTCTGTTTCCACGATATAATGCGTTGTATGTTTGTTATCGTGGCATACTTTTCTCTTATCTACGATCTCGTGAAGACCCGTTTGATGTGGTGGTTCTTTTTAGAAGTACAGCTGTGTAAAAACCCTATCATTTCGTGACAGAAGATCCAAAATACCAACGATTTCCATCTGACAGGTCTGCGATCTTGTATAAGGTCCATGTGTCAAATTCTTGCAGACCTGAGCATCAAGAAGAACAAGATTTAATATATCAGCGAAAAAGAGATCAATTAATAAAATGTTCTCATATCATGTGAGAAAGAGTATGACAAAGTGCTATTTTTGGTTGTATATGACTGGGTTTACATGGTAAATCTTAAAAAAATGTGTAAGTAATGAAATGTCTCAATAAAACAAATATTCAAAATATACCATGAAAAATCATTAATCCAACCATGTAACATCTTACTAGTAGTTGATGTCATTATGACATTTTTCTGACAAAATATTTATATTCTTAATGACTAAGTAGTTTGCATGAACAAAATTAAGATTTAATATATCAGCGAAAAAGATATCAATTAATAAAATGTTCTCATATCATGTGAGAAAGAGTATGACAAAGTGCTATTTTTGGTTGTATATGATTGGGTTTACATGGTAAATCTTAAAAAAATGTGTAAGTAATGAAATGTCTCAATAAAACAAATATTCAAAATATACCATGAAAAATCATTAATCCAACCATGTAACATCATCTTACTAGTAGTTGATGTCATTATCAAAATATTTATATTCTTAATGACTAAGTAGTTTGCATGAACAAAATTAAATTATATGGAAATTTTTTGTCATAAAATAATAATAATAATAATTTATTTTAAAAGTCACAACCAAGCCACATCAAATTGGTGTATGAGACACATAAGAAACACATGTTCTTAACCATTAGATCCATTCAGATTGTATGATGTGAAATTGTTAATGATATACTTCTAGCTATCATATGTAAAATTTTGATCATCAATATTTTTTATTTCAGTCACAATGAGTTCAATTCAATAAGCATTGTAATTTAATAAGAAGAATAATCAAATTTATTAACCAAAAACAATGCAAAAATCATTTTTAAACTAAAATAAAAACTTTCTAAAACTTCCCTTAAATAAAAAGATACCCTCTCTTTAATCTTTTAGATATATTCTGTTTAATGTTTTAGATATATTCTTTTAAGGTGCAAACTGAATTGTATATGAGTAAGCCTTAATTGAATTGTTTTAATTTTCCAAAGAGTATAAAATTAAGAAAAAATATATATTTTTTAAGCAAAAGTTTAAGGCTGATAAAAATGATACATTATTCAAATTGAAATCTATTTACTCATCTTCACTCTTTAATATGTAGTTTTTCAAGAAGTAGACTAACCTCCTTAATATTTAACTTTTAGTTGAATTATTTTAATCCTCTAATATGCCTAGTTGACTTAAGTATGCATCGAAAACCAAATCATATCTAAAATATTAAAACATTAAGATAACCCACTATAGGTAGAAATCATTTTAGTAAGTTTAAGGGAGTGTGTAAACAATATTGAACAAGTAAAAAGAAAATAAAATCAAATTGCAACACTTACACATGTAAAGAAGATGCAACAAAACTCCTAGCTTTTATGATGTAACAATATTGTCTTCAAAATCGTGATCATGAAGCTACAATACATTCATTTGCATTTTCCTAAAACATGTGTTTATTGATTCCTCGTTGTCATTCAAAACATGAAAATAATAATACTAATGACCCTATCATGGATTCATTCCAAAGCATATCATCAAGTCATCACTCCATAAACTAAAATTAATCATAAAGTACTCGAAACTAAAAGAATGAAAAAACTAAGAAGAAAACAAGTCATCTGATCATAGAACCATCCCTTCAAATTAAGAAAAGTAAGGCCGTGTGAAAAGAAAAAGACAATAATTTCAAAATTTATTTGGGGGGCGGGGGTTATTTTTTCCAAAAATAAAGGGGACTTGTTGAGGGATCAACATAACCCTAACAATTTGTCTCTCCAAAGCTTCACACACCGGCAATTTTATGAGGCCAGGGTTATCCCAAGCCTCCTCCTTTCCTTAGTTGACTTTTTTTCTCATTTTCTTTAAGGATTGTAGAAGAAAGTAAGGAATGCTCGCACTCTCTTTAGGTATTTTATTGAATAGGTTCCTTGGCTTGTGAAATAACCTAAAGTGGTATGCATAGAGCATACCCAACGTACCCTCATAAGTGATTTACTTGAGGAGGTGTTAGGCCATTTCATCCAAAGGGTTTGAGAGGATTTCTCTTTTTACCCCAATTTTATTCTCCTCTAGTTCCTCATAGTTGAGGAAGAACAACTTCTTATCATATATGGTTGGATGTATTTCATCCTTGTCCCAGGGTAAAAACATGGAAAAGTCTGGTAGTCTATTAATATAGCTTCATTTACTTGCAATTCTAGCCTTATAAATGTTGTAAAATATTCATAATCCATAATATTTTGAAAATTGAGGGCAAATTCAAGAGCGACTTTGTCAACATACCCTTGATTTTTGTCAAAATACAATAGCCAATTGGACCATTCAAATATTTCAATCACCTCATGGTAATTATATAGCCTAGAGGTGTTAGTGGCTTCCCTTCTATTGAAGCCTCCTCCCATGGTTTCTCAAGCAAACTTCTCTATGTAGAATATATGCAACTTTTCCTAGCTTAGAAAACTAAAAAAATGTAAAGAAGAGAATGCTTGGATTCTTTAGGGGTTTTGAGATGAGAGAAAAACAAAGTGAAGGATATAGAATGGTCTATTTGCACTTGAGGATAGCTAATTACCCTATACATGTTATAATGAAATAATGGACTAATGGAATAGGTTAATATGAGAATGAAAGGTACGAACTTGAGATAAAACAATGTATGTTTCTGAAGTGTCTGAGATGTTTTTTCTTCTCTATAGAAAGGGTAAAAAAAAATAGGACATATCCCAAGGTGACTAAACATATATTGGGCAAGTGGGGTTGGAAGAATCCTAAATCTTGCAAATTTTCAACTATAAAACAATAACAAGAGATCATTTGTTTGATTGGAGAATGGGGAAAGAAAGGAAAACATAGTAAATAGGGTCAAGAGTTGGTGTAAGTTGTTCTAGAAATAGAGAAAAACAACTAAGGTGGAATTCCACACAAAATCGATGTATCAAACAATAATAAGGTAAAATGGGAGGGCTATAGGGCTTTGAGCTATAGTCATGTGAAAACATTATGAGCATAGATGTAACACACCCCAAACTCACTTTTGGACATATGTCACTATAATTCACTTTGTCACATATGGAACTTTCACATTTTCTTTTACTTAACTCATTATTCCTTTGATACCATTAGTATTTATGCCCAGTAGGGATCTCATACCCATCTGTAATGTTATTCCCTTCATATTAAACACTTATGCAGTCATGACAACTTATAATTACATGCATAACTTATGCAAAACACATACTAACATTCAGAAATATAAACATGCACAATAATAGCATAATTAAGCACCTAAAATACACATTGTTCATCATGAGAAACACATAACAGAACACTTACCTTTCTATAAAGACACTAACTAGATGCAAAACTCAAACGTTCCACCCAACCATAGAAATTTCTATTCTATAACTCTCAATAGTCACTAGTACATATGAGCAAATTTGCGACGTTTTTTCATTGATATTGCCACACTTATCCGTCTCAGTTTCCACGAAAGCCAAGATTTTTTTTCGTCGGAATAATTTCGTCGCTATATCCACGATCCAAGTGTTCGTGGAAACATTGACGAAAATAGATCTCCACTTTTCCCCACCTTCAATATCGATTAACCCTATGCATCGTCGAAATTACTACGAAATATCGTCGAAATAACAACGATGAAATGTGGTAATTACAACGAAACTTCGTTGCAATTGGGACGAAAAGTTATGCCAAGCCAAAAACTTACGACGCACATGCTGTATATGCGACGAATATTCGTGGCAAATTCCGACGAACTTGCATCGATATTGCCACGATGACTTTAGGTTTAAAAAAAAAAATTACATGAAATATGATATACCATATTGTATGCCATATTACAATGTAATATGGTAATGGCATATTACATTGTAATATGGCATTACTATTACATTGTAATATTCTAATATTTTATAATATATATATCCCCTACAAATAATCAAGGCACTAATCAACCAAATATTGTAAGCATGTGTTATCATGAAGTTGGATTAGAAGTAAGGATACCAACACGACAATATACACAAAGAATAATTTGGAATACTACTTTCAAAAAAACACATGGATTGCATGAGTGAGTCATTATGCAATTTATATTACACAATACTATGACAACACTTATAAGATTTATGGATGATATCTTAAGACCATTTCTCAAACTTGTTTATTGTAGCCTCCTTGGAGTAACAACACAAAATTTGAAGGAGAAAGTACAGTTACAGCATAGTGTTGCAGCAGAGTTACAGCGCCATAGTTATAGTGAGTTGCAACAGAGTTACAGAAAGTGTTGCAGCAAAGTTATAGCGAGTTGCAGCAGAGTAATAGTGAGTAACAACAAGTGGAGTATCAACACAAAATTCGAAGGAGAAAGCACAGTTACAACATAGTGTTGCAGCAGAGTTACAACATAGTTATAGTGAGTTGTAGCAGAGTTACAGAAAGTGTTGCAGCAGAGTTATAGAGAGTTGTAGCAGAGTAATAGTGAGTAACATCAAGTGGAGTAACATCACAAAATTTGAAGGAGAAAGTACAGTTACAGCATAGTGTTGCAGCATAGTTATAGTGAGTTGCAACAGAGTTACAGAAAGTGTTGCAACAGAGTTATAGCAAGTTGCAGTAGAGTAATAGTGAGTAACAACAAGTGGAGTAATAACACAAAATTCGGAGAAAGTACAGTTACAGCATAGTGTTGCAGCAGAGTTACAACATAGTTATAGTGAGTTGTAGCAGAGTTATAGCGAGTTGCAGCAGAGTAATTTAATTGAACCAAGGTAATTCATGGGGTTAGAAAATTATTTAGGAATGAAGTGTCTCTTCAATGCACATAAGAAAATGCAAGTATAACCTTTCAATTCATTGCAATTGAAAACCAAGTAACTGAAGCTTTGACTTGAAAGAATTGTAACGCATCAATATTAAATCTAATGAAACTTGAAATTTCATTTGAAATCAAAGAAAATTTCAGATGATATACAATGGCGGAACCTTTGATACAATGAAGGAGTTGGATAACATAACACTTGAAACTTTTGTTGGTGCAATCATAATATACCCAAATCAGATAAGGAATTGTACATCATAGTTTAGGCATTGAAGTACTACATGAATTATTTGTTGGGAAAACATAAAAAAATTAACTCAAATCATAATCTTTTATAATCCTTGTTAATTGATCCAAGTCACAACAAAGCCCAGACTTCATGTGAATGGTATCCTGCAACATTTTGATTTGGTAATCAAGTATGATAAATATATATATAACCACATGGTCAATTTCCTTTAAGAGCTTTGATGTTTTTATTTGACCATAGCTCTAAAGTTAAACTCTTATGTACTTGAAGAATATAAGAGATTACCTACATCTAGCTCAAATTTTGGCAAATGGTTAAAACTCCTACAAACAGAAAAATTTTCTTTATCAGATCATATACAAAATATAAAACTAAAAATTGGATATGAAATATTCATATGTAAAGATGCCACTTACCCCATAATTAGTTATTGTAGTTTGTAGCTCTACAATTCTTTCCTTGTCCTCCTGTGTCATGGGTCTTTTGGTAATCAAAACTAGATATTCCATATTAGCCTTCTTCAAGGCCTTCGTTATAGTTGTCATTGGGTTTTTCGAATAAAATATTTTGTCCTCATCAATATCCTCTGTGGGAGCCTGGACCGATGTTTACACAATAATGTTAGTATTATGGAAATGAGTGAAGTGAGGGATCTTTTCTAATTTATTTTCCACAATGAGGATATGGATAAAGACTTTGTACATGGGGGTTCTCTAAAATAGTTATACTTATTTATAAAAAACACTACAAGTAAACCAAAATTATATTTAAAATATGATCTATAAGTAAACCAAAACACCACATGGAACTTGGCATATGTATCAATATCTACATATTCATGAGGATTGTGAACTTTTACTAGTATAAAGCCTACTTTTAAAAACAC
>ML793351.1:24837-52117 GCA_009831015.1 Picea engelmannii | reverse complement strand
TCCTTGTCCTAACAAGTAATTGTCTTACCTACACCATACCAAACATTAAGTTGTCAATTTTTTATATTTTGGCTACTCCTTTCGATTATGATATGTTTATTTACAGTGAACTACATCTTTATAATAAGGTCAACATCTTTATAGTAAGGTGATAATATGTGTTGAGGATCAACATCATGATGGCATAGATAGCATCTTTATAATAATTAGTCATATGTGTACAAATGTTTTCTTTATATAATAACGACATATACACCTAACATAAGTTTAGGGTTAGTGTTTATGTATCTTATTAGTCCCTGCTAAAGAAGGGAATATAGCAATCAATTACTATCATTTCACCGATTAGGGTTGAGTTTTAAGAGCAATTCCATATCTTTATCAATGAAAAGAGAGAGAGATTATAGCTACAATTGAAGGGAAAAGGGAATGTGGATTCCATAAACCTAGAATATTATGGAATCTACATACCCTTTTCCATAGAATATACTAACTATATCCAAAATCCAAAGACATGAAATATGGTATAACTACACATATTATATAAATATATTATCAAGGAAAAAATAAGCTAAATGCAATTCGGACATTTGAAAAAAAAATTACAAGTTAAATGAGTACATCAATAAAAAATAACATACTAACCTTGCAAGTTCAAAATCCGAGCTATGTAGATCGAGAATTGGATTTGTTCAACCGATGGGTAACGGAAAAAATAAACAGCTCAAACAAAATCCAAGAACAGTGTCGCAACTATAGCAATTGTGTCACAAAGTCTCTTAAAGTCACGTATATATAGATAAAATAGTCAACTAGCCATTAACACCAACCAATGAGATAGACAAAAGTTTCGTCGCTATTTCCACGACAGTTTGTCACTATAGCGAAGAAAATCCCGACTAGGTTAAATTAAGATTTGTGTCGATATTGCGACAAACTTTCATGGCAGTAGCGACGAAAATCCCGCCCCGTTTAAAAAAAATATTATACTAGTGGAAGCGTGGAAAATTTTCGTGGAATAATCCGCCCATATGTAGTAGTGAGTAGGTCACCCCCAACCTAGAGCTATCACTCCACCAGGGAAAAGGTTGCCTAAGTGAACTAAGGTCAAACGGTCAACACAACAAAAGGATAGGTCGAGGTACCAACTCCAACAATAGTTCCCACCTATAGCTTCTCATTCCCCATAATCCTGCACCACCAAACAAAATATACCCCCTTCTCTACACCGCAGTCCCTTGTGTTATCCTAGGGTTGCATCATAGGCCATCTAAGAATTCTTAGAAAACTATGGCTCCAAGAAATCTAGCTACACTCACGAGTCTCTGTGCACCCTCCAAGCCTCACACCTAGGGAAACGTATTCCCAACAATTATTATCCCAAGGCTCCAACCTTCCCTAGGGAAACCGAAGGAAAATCATGCACCCAAATCCACCTAGGATTCACAAGGTTACAGTGGCTCCTAATATTACACTCCACAAGAAATGGTGATAATGACCCAGAATAATCAAATCAACGATGGCTTCCTCACTAAGCCCAAACTTTAAATATGCATGTCAACCGTTTTACAAGTGGAAACCAAGGAATTATTCCCCCACGACTTGGAACTTGTCCTCTATGTAACATTCCCCATCCCAACTGAGGTCCATTACATGTAAAATACTCATAAAAAAAAACAAAAAAAATTGCTAACTAATTTCTTGTAGCTTACCAACTACGAATTACAACCAAATTTAACTACTATTTGATACCAATAAATTGATGCATCTACAGCATGCGAAAATTAACATGAAATGTAACTAGTAAACTCAAATACAATAACATATAAATAAATTTTATACACAGACTTCATGCACATCAATTTAACTCATAAATACAACACATAAACGTATAAAATGTACTTTTTTTTTTAAATTGTTGCCCAACCAACTGCTTGGAACAAACATTCCACCGAACCCTAGGCTTGTTTTTCCAAATATCAACAACATGTCATCCCCAACTCGGGGCTATCAATTGACGAAATAGGGTGGTCTCTCATTGTCCACTCAGAGCTAAGAAAATACCACAAACCATTGATATTCTCCTACAACTATCCCGATTTTCCACCAGATCTCTTCCTTTCAACTTGTCCAACCCAAGGAATGTACCCTTTCACTGATCTTTGTCCCTTGGGCATCCCATTTATTTACTAGGGTCTCTCTAACACAGGTAACTAGAAATATCTTTGTTGGGAAACTCAAGGGATCTCACTAGTAGAAAAAAACATCAAACACGTGTTGTTACAATGCAACTCACACAAGAGTTCACTCTTCAAGACTGACAACCTGGCTATTGAGTATTCTACTCCAAATGCTCTCCAGGAATTATCTAGCATGCTCCAAAATTATCCCTCCATGGTTTCTCCATATCCAAGCTCTTCTTTTATGCTTTCTCCTTGTTGTTCATGCAAAAACATTTCCTATCCAAAACTATTGTGAATTCCCATACGAATTTTCCTCTTTTTGGTTTACTTTCTTGGATCAAACACTTCCCAAATATGAATTTACTCATCCCCCATACTCTCAATAGCTATGGGATGTGAATTCTCACACCCACCCTCTTGCATGCATTCAATGATTGGCTTTGGGGATAATCAATCGGAAAATAGAGTTTAATACATAATGATAATAAAATTCAAGAATGTGAGTAGAATTAATAAAAATGGGTAATTCCCACATGGAAAAATATTAGACATTCTCTTAGACCCTCCCCTCTCTTATGGATTAATCCATATCTCATCTCTGTCCATGTCCCCTAGTAGCTAGAATCACATTTTATTATTAAAATTTAAAAATACAATTCACATATACATCACTTGTTCATAGACACACATTATATATACATTAAGCATAATTTAAACTGAGTATTATAGTGGATATGTTACATTCCCCCTCCCATACAATTGTGCATCGTCCTCATTGTACACTATGTCGATATACATGCATAAATTTACATCACAATACTAAGAAACGAAAAAAAATATGCAATTTTACAACTCCAACAACAATTCCAACCAAAATATCCTATTCCTCTCAACCCTCTGACCCAAGGAATGTACCATGTTGGGGCATTCATTTTTTGAAATAAGATAAGTATAAAGGAAGTGGCATACAAAGTCAAACAAGATTCACAATAGAAGGAAGTGTAAAAGCAATAGAAACCGTCAAAAGCGTCACGAGCCAGCTGGAAGTCTAAAAGAAATGGAAAAGGTCAAAAGCATCATGTGCCAGCTGGAAGATGGTGGAAAAAAAAATACCATGGGAGGAATATGGAATCCAGGAAGTGGAAAAGTGTGGATTCAACCTAGACACAAAAAGTATAAATAAGAAGGCGATGTAACAAGAAAAGGGTTAAGTTGTTGATAATGTTGTTAGGTCAATGTGTTAATAAGTTTATGTTATTTCCTATCAACATTATCAATATTATCATTATCTGGGTTGGGATCGGGTTATTATAGTCATGTTCAGGTGTTGTAATGATCCTTGTTGGTATTCTTATTGCAATCACAACAAGCTTTTGAGTCTATAATGAGTTATAAGGGTTTAGACATTTACACACAAAGAGATGCATTGAAAATCTATGTTGTATGAGGTATTTTTCTACTAATGCTACTAATATAATGAAGTGATTTGGGGCCCTAAAACTTTGTTCTCTACTTATCTATCATGTTGTGAATGGATCTGTCTTTTTTTTGCATGTTTTCTTTTCTTTATCTAGACAGTATCTAATTGAGCTATCACAACTTAGCTTTACTAGTTAATATATGGATCTGAGTAGTATAAAACTAGATCTGATGTTGCATTCTCTTTAATTCCCTTCATCACACAAGTATATGTATGCTTCGGGTGAGACTCGCTTCCCTTGTGGAAGGTTGAATATGCCAGTTCTCCTAGACTATAGTGGTGCCTTTTGTTGGTAACTTTTGAGAACCCTGGTCTCAATTTTATGCCAACAAATAGTTTTGTTGTTGGGACCAAGATTTAAAGGGAATTTTTAGAGGATTCCTCATCGGATCTACAATTACAAGGTTGAAAACTAGTTGGAAAGGAAGTGTGATGCATTCATAAGGTAGGAGGAAGAATTGTGGCACCAGAGTTTTAGGGTTGTGAAGGACATTGTTTTCTATTCAAATCATGCTAGTGATCAATATGAGATATTTCAGATTAAGTTCCCTGAAGAGTTATTTCAGTGGTTATATCGGATGCAAGAACCTCTAGAAAAAAAATATTGGATCAAAAGTATATATAAATGGACTGTTGAGGGCCTAGTATCCCTTCATTGGTTATATCATCAAATCTCTCGAGATGTGAACTTCTTGGTGAAGACTAGTTTGGAGAGTTACATCATCGAGTTCGCTACAAAGAATCATCAATCCTCTTTGAAAGCAGAAGTTGTATTCAGATAAGGAGCTAGAAGAAGACTGTAGCAAAAAATACCTCTATGAATCAAGGTTTTATTAGTAGAAGAAGGAATATTTATTATTACTTCAGTTAATATGGAAGATTAAACCCTTGTGCTTGGGGGAAGGTGATTTACGAGAGGGTCCATGAGTTCACACTAAGAAGTTTTCTTTGAGATATTGGGGATCATAAAGAGAAAATTGCAAGATATGAACGATCTCTAAGGAGGGATTCCATTGTGGAAATATGGTGGCAGAATGAAATGAGGACAACAACAAAGAATAATTAGAGGTTGTGGGAAAATATTGGAAGAGATGGTGGTGATAGAGAATAGCTAGAAGAGTTGTGGAAGTTGTAGAGACAAGGAAGACTAGCTAGTCAATGGTTGATAAAGAGATTTATTAGTAGAGGTGAAGGTTCTGGAAGAAGAAGACAAGAGGAAGGATATTAAAAATAAATGGGTGAAAGAGTAAGGATAGGCACCACCACTGATGAATAATTTTCAGTTCGAGCCTTAGAGGGAGTTGTGGGAGAATCAAAACTGTAATTCTCGAAGATATTGGATTACATTAGGAGGAAAATGAAACACTAAAGTTAATGAGACCCCCCAGATCAAAGATCTTTTTTCTGGAGGTAAAGGAACCATCTCTGAATCACCTATTCCCCTAGCACTATCTACAAATATGGTAGTTTCTACAATTCCTGTTATTCCTAGTCTTGTGAGTTCTACAAGTCCATTAGGTAGTAGTGGGAGTGTAGAAATTTATGTCATTTTATAGCAACTAGGACCACGTGGGTTTATTTTAGTAGGACCTATAAGTTTAGATATTGGAACACAAATTGCATGATCCCTTACCCAATACCCTAGGGAAAGGGAGAGAAGGATGTTGAGAAACACTAGTTTCTATGTGAATCCATCTAAAGGTCACGAGGGACTCCAAAAGTGAACAAATTGATTTAGTTTCATACCAATTTGAGAGGTTGAGTGCTCAAATGATACATGAATACTATCGAGCCAAGGATTCAAGGATAATATTTCACTTTGTTTCAAGTAAGACATGGGTTTATTGCAGAATTATGGTTTCCACGGTCAGAGAAACAAGCCCTTTTTGAGTTGTGGGAGATAAAGCAGAGAGATGGAAAGTTTGCATGGGAGTATATTTAGAGATTTACATACGCAATAGGGATGTTGGAGAACCCTATTCATGAATATCATCAAAGAGAGTGGTTTATTCAGGATCTCTACCTTTGACCTACATCCATTTAACACAACAAAGAATAAATTATTTACGATAAGCATTGGAACAAGCCATGAATATTGAGGCTATGGAATGCTATCCAGGAAGCATGATGATTATGATACCACTTGAAGATGCAATTATTACACAACTGCAGGGCCGAATCTTTTCACTATTTGAGAAGATCCAGGAGTTGACCCTTCCTAAGATAGGTCGATCACAAGTATGGTGTATTGGTTGCTATAAAGAAGGTCATATGGTGACTGGATGTCCAAGAATGAGAGGAGAAAGTCCCTCTAGTAATATGATGGAACCTCCGCCAGTAGGGTCATTAGTGTTGATATTATGGTAGCTACGGGAGGTATTAACCTCCACATGTAACCTTGACAATAATAGAATATTCTGGGAAGCAAGAAGAAACCCTAAAGCATTGGACATAACCCTAGAAGACAAGTCGGGGAAAGGAAATACTTAATATTGAGTTTTTAGCCTCCATAATGAGAAGTCGACCCAGATAGCTAAGGAGGATTAGTATAAATATAGGATGCCAGAGCTCATTTGGACACACATATCTCACAACTGCAAAAATTTAGTTGTGTGCAAGTCTGGAGAGTAGTTGCAGTTGCAGCTACTGCAACTTGTATTTTCGTTTTCAGTCTTGGAATCTATCTTGGTTATGGTTTGGATTTTCTTCTTAGTATGCTAAATCTGGAGAGTGATACACTACCTTGATTGGATGTTACGCCTAGGGTTTGCTTCTAGAATTATTATCTGTCAAGGTTAAGGTGCTCGGGGGTGGCTTCTGCCTATGATTGGGTGACAATATTTCTATATTGTATATGGTTAAATGAGCACACCTCTTATTTTCTAACAGGTTATGGGCCCACACTATCTTCGGACAGTCTAGCCACTGGAAGATAGATTGGGAGGATTTTCTCAGTTACAATTGTAGTTGCAGTCAAAGTTTTTGTTGCAGCAATGAAACCCTAACCCTCTTGTTGAGGCACCTTAAGTGAAGAGATTGACCTAATTTCTAGATATCCTAGTGCACCCTAACCTAGCGTACCTCCTGGTACTCTCAGCAAGCTAAGACATGAAGTTTGAGGTTTTGGTCAAAGTCAAAGGTTGACCAACTCAAAGTAGTCATGACCTACTCTATGAAGTCATAAAACAAGTTATAAGGGGATTCTAACTTTAGAGCATGGAAGACAAGGATTGATCTCATCCTTGCCAAGAATAAAGTGTTGGATATCGTGAAAGGAAGGATCGTGGAACCATAGTTTGAAGAAGGAAAAGAGAAGGAACTTCATAATATTGTAGATATGAAGAAGTTCAAAGACAATGACATCAATTCCATGAGTATCATAGTGCACTCTGTAAAAGACCACTTGATACCCTACATCTCTCATATTGACTCATCTAAGAATATGTACGATGCCCTAACTAACCTCTTCTCAGTCAGAAACATTGGACAAGTAATGAGTCTGAAGAATGAGCTTCATGACATGAAAATGAATGATGATGAAAACATAACATCATACCTTGTGAGAATCTCTTAGTTAAGATATCAACTACAATCTATTGAAGAAATCATTTTAGAGAAGGAACTGGTAAATATAGTACTCAATGGTCTTCCCAAGACATGGGATGCATTTTCTGCAAGCATGAACACAAGAAAGGAGTATCCCACATTTGAAGAACTTTGGACTTGTTTTTCACAAGAAGAATCAAGGATTAACACAAAAGAGAAATCCCAAAAGAAATATGATGATCAAGCTTTCACAACAAAGTTCAAGAATTTCGGGAATAAGAAGAAGTCTGGCTCAAGGAAGAAACCAAATCAATAAAAGGATATGTCAAAGATACAATTCTCCAGCTGTTGAAGATATGGTCACTATAGGAACCATTGTCCTGAGTTAAAGAAAATGAAAGAAACAAACGAAGCAACAATTGCCAAAGAAAGGGAACCCTCAAACAAAGTCAAGCAATATAAAACAAACTTCATCTTATAAGTCAAGGTAACAATATTCTTCAAATATCTTGTATATATCATGTTTACATAGTTCTCATACATATCATGTATATCTACTTCTTAGAAGAAAATACGATTCAATGGAAACAATACCTATGGAAGAATAAAAGGATAAGGATTTCTATTATGATGACTACAAGTCAAGCAATACACATGAAAAGATGAAGTATGTTGACAATATTTGGTAACAATTCCTGTGGAAGCTATTATATAAACAACTACCAGATAAGTTGAAATCAAAATCAAATCTGAAGAGACTCAGAAGAAGTCAAAACTGAGGAAATTTGAAAAAGACTTGTGACACCTTGCAGAAGGCAATAAGAATGTAGACGGAAGCGTGGACTATCTTATATGGAGGGATATGATTACATAATTCCAAAAGAATATCATGCATTCATGCATGAAGAAAGGATAAGGAGGGAGATAATATTAAATAATGTGATCCATTGAGGATTATGAAGTATCTATCCATGTTCCCATTGAAATTAGTAGCCATGAAAAGCAGCACGTGTTTAGTTTGAATTTAGAAGAAGTATTCTTCGAAAAGAAGCCTTAAAATATCCTTGGTTGTCCATCTACATCCATGATCCTATGATGAAGGAAAGAAGTTGGAATCTTCAGGGAATGGAATATATAGAAGACTCCATGGACCCAAGATCTAGAGAGAAACATGAGGAAGAACATGAAGATTCCAAGAAAGAAAGAAAAATCCAGAACAACCAGTTATTATACTGAGAATCACAAAGACTACCAACTTGGTTTGAACTCACTAAGAATCAATCAAGCAGAAGAAGTGGAATTTATGTTAAAGAACAATGTGAAAAATAATTATGAACAAAAGCATTGGAATATTCATAGGTTCTTCCAGAAGGAGGGAGAAGACTATGACAACAACTTGTTCTAGATATACCTCTTGTAGTATCCATGGATTGGAATTTACATGTAAAAGATTGTTCTTCCCAATAAATAAATTGATAAAGAAGCTTATACCAGAAAGAGACCCATGTATGCAGATATAAGAAGACCTTGTATGGATTCAAACAACTTGATGCAAAGTATGTCATATACAATAGAAGCGTGGTGAAAACTTTCTATGACAGAGATATTGTATCAGACTAGTTACTCAGAAGTCTAGGATGATGGATTGACAATCCATGGAAAACTCTCATGATGACATAAGAAGTGCTACTTGGATATGTTCCAGCTTGAGCCTTTCCACGATGCCATGAGCTAAAAGGAAACATAGGTGTTGAATTCGACCATGATATATTGTAATGATCAGAGCTATATGAAGCCTTCAAAGAAAACCAGTGTTTCGTGATAGGCCGAAGTACAATGAGATCAAGCATTAAATTATCCATGATGAAGTACAGAAAAGAGAAGCGGTTCTCTAATATATCTCCACATATGAGAAGATAGAAAATATTTTGGTAAATCCTATGTCCAAGATGAAAAAGTTTGCGTACTTAAGAAACAAGTTGGGGCTCGTGGAGACGACTTCCTTATTGAAAAAGGAAGAGAGTACTCCCAGGTTGGGAGGGAGCACTGATGTGTTATTGATTTATGTGCAGTTATTTTTTAGTTCAAAAAATGGTCCAGGATGAGAAGTTCCTTTCCAGTTCGGAAAATGGTCCAGATCGGAAAGTCATTTTTGTAACGAAAATGGTTCGATAGATTGTTGATGTACCATAGACAATGATTCCCCTTGTGGCCATTGTGGGAAAATGGTTTAGGACATTCATTCTTCTTTGCAGTCACTCTGAGTAGTGGTAAAGTAGAATGGTCTACCTCTCAAGGCATTCATTCTTTTGAATTTCACAGTTGTGAGCAGTTTCGAAGAACGATCTATTTTGGAGGTTGGTGAAGGACAATCATTTCCATTAGGAAATGGTCCATACAGTCATTCCCTAGGGAAGACTCATTCTATCTAGGTTGAACTATGATTAGTTTAGGAGGAATGGCCCAATTAGGTGAATGGTCGAGGTTCAACAATCAGGGATAGACATTCCCTAGGGCAGACTCATTCTCTCTAGGTTTCATTATGACTAGTGACGGAGGAATGGCCTAGTTAGGTGAATGGTACATGCTCAAAAATCAGGGACAATTATTCTTCTATGCCTAAGAAGAATAGTCCAGATATCCCATGGATGATGTTTTACATTCTGAGGGAGGATTATCTTCCATATCTCATAGATGTGAGTGGAAGAATGGCCCAGATGACTTAGTTTATATCATGATATTGTTTTGTGAAGGTTGATATCAGATGATATGATTTATATAGATATTGTATGTCTCTATATAGTAGATGTATCCTACTGTGGTGGATGTGTTCCATTGGTTGTGACTATGTGTCACTGATTAAGTAGTTGTGTGCTACTTGATGTGGTTGTGTACCACTGGATAGTAGTTGTATACTACTATGGATAGACATAGTTGTGTTCCATTTAATGACATTGTTATGATTTCCATGTAGACTATCAGTAGTGTTGAAAATTATTATTAGCTAGATGGATAGTCATTGTGTTGATGGACAAACATTCTCTAGATGGAAAATGGTCTAGGAAATTTATTCTTCTAGGACATATGTCTAGATTAGAAGAATGGTTCTTGTATCACTCTGTGGAGTGAGTGACTTAGTCATCATCATGCCTGATTACTCAGATGGAGTATGGCTTCGAGAGATGATGTAATTGATTCTATCAGATGCTACTGATAGTAATGATGGTGCTTGTGATCTAATCATGATATAGCCTGTATGGCTATGATGATGCTACCAGTTGAATGATATGTTTGTGATCAAGACCATTTCCTTCAATACGTCCCTAGATAAGAGGGAGTGTTGATATTATGGTAGTTGTGGGAGGCATTAAACTCCACATGTAACCTTGACAAGAATAGAATATTCCGAGAAGCAACAAGAAATGCTAAAGCATTGGACATAACCCTATAAGACAAGTCGACTAAAGGAAATATTTAATATTGAGTTTTTATCCTCCAGAATGAAAAGTCGGCCCAGATAGCTAAGGAGGATTAGTATAAATAGAGGATGCCAGATATCATTTGGACACACACAACTCATAGCTACAAAAATTTATTTGTGTGCAAGTTTGGAGAGTACCTGCAGCTGCAGCTACTGCAACTTGTATTTTCAGTTTTAGTCTTGGACCCTCTCTTGGTTATGGTTTGGACTTTATTCTTGGTATGCTAACTCTCGAAAGTGATACGCTACATTGATTGGTTGTTAGGCATAGGGTTTTCTTCTAGAATTATTCTCTATCAATTCTAAGGTGCTCGGGGGTGGCTTCGGCCTATGGTTCGGTGACAATATTTCTATATTGTCTATGGTTAAATGAGAAAACCTATTATTTTCTAACAATTAGGAGGGGTTACACATGTCATTTCTACAAAAAAATTTCATGGGAATGTTCAATACCATGCCTTTCTGAATAATTAGGGAGTCCATACTAATGAATATTGTGAGATATGTAGAAGTCACGGGAATTCTCTAAGGAATTGCCCCATTTTGCATAAATATACAATTTCTCTGAATATAATGTATTGTGAATTCTATGGTTCACCATCTCACAATACTAATCAATGATGGGCTCTGGATGCACTTGGGAATAGGTTGGATCAATCTTCATTAATATTCAATGAAGCACCTCAAGGGTTTGGAGGAGGTCTCAAAATAGGAGGATAAAGAGGTGGATGAAAAAGTGGAAGAATACCAATTCAATACTACAATTGTGATTAGCATGGGCATATTGAGAGAGATTGTCCACTTCCAAGAACACCCCGATGTGCACACTACGGGAATAACACTCACGCCACTGAAGATTGTGTTGATATGATTGCTAAATGGGAAGATCAGGACATGAAGAGAGGAGTCAATCTAATAAATTTTGAACTCAGAGTTGTATCTGAAACAAGTGGGCCTAATATTAACATTATCACTAGAGGAGGAGAAAAAATAGGTGCTAACATGAAAAGTATGCATCAAACCAAGATTTAGAAGGTTGTGCTAGAAAACACCAAGTATGATACTATAAGGAAAAGGGAATTCTTTAATAATGCAGTCGAAATTTTAGACGTATGCTTAGTCCTCTAACACCTGAAGTTGCAAAAACTAGTTTCAGGTTGAATCCTCATAGACCAAGGATCACCAAGGAGTCATATGATTAGATGGAATCTTTGGGGAAGTCACATAATGATCTTTGGTTGCAGTTATTTTCTAACATATTAGATGATGATAAAATTACCGAGAAGTTGCGCAATACAATCAATGTGGCCTTGGTAGTTGAAGGAAACCCAAAGGAGATTATTGTTGAGCTAAACTTCCTAAAAGAAAATAAAGTAGGGTACAGAGAAGAAAGATGAGTAATGGAAGAGAATTCATATTGAATGCTCATATTGATGACTATGAGATCAAGGATGTTATGTTGGACTTGGGCTTTGATGTCAATATCTTTCCAAAGAAGACTTGGGACGCAATGGGAAAACCCAAGTTAGTATACTCTCCTATTTAGTTGTGGATGGAAAATCAATACGGCATTTATCCAGTAGGGAGGCTACAAAACATTGAAGTAGAATTGGTTGGTGTCAAAAGACTTGTTAATTCTTAGGTCATTGAAATAATGGGGGAGAAGGATCCATATCTATATTTATTAGGCATTTTCTAGGATTATGAAAACTATGTTTTTATTGATCTTAAAAAGGAAACTGTGAATTTCTAGTCTGATTGTATGAAGGTCACTCGGCCTTTAGATCCATATCAAGGCCCGTGATACACTGAACCTGTAGATGATAATATGGATACCAGTGTCCTTGATCAACTATATACTCTGACTACAGGGAAACACGATGATTATATTAACCCCATTGTGGATGGATAATTTAGTTGGAGAAGTGTTCAATTGGGGGATGAAGATTTTGAAGCAACATTCAAGACATTTGACTCTTAAGGAGTCTGCAGGAACAAGAAAAGTTGAGGATACTTTATCAGGTGATGCCAGTAGTTCATATGATCAGCCTTTGAAACTACGAGAATTAAATATTAGGAGTGGGGATCATCCTAAGTTGGATTCAATAGGGGATTATTGGGATGAATAGACCATGAAAGAGATATAAGATCTGTTGCGAGAGTATGAGGATTTGTTCCCTAAGATATTCTCATAACTTAAAGGAATTAAAGGAGACTTGAGAGATATGAAGATAGAGTTGAATCCTAATGCTAATCCAGTCAAACACAAACCATACTATATGAACCCTAGAGTCAAAGAAAAGGTTAAGAAGGAGATTGACAGGATGCTTGCAGCTAGCTTAATTTTTCATGTGGATGAGGTCGAATGGATTAGTCCTATTGTCATACAGATAAATAAAGGAACTTAATATATAAGGGCTTGTGTGGATTACAAGAGTTTGAATTAAACCTTTGTACATGATCCATTCCCTACTCCATTCAATAATGAAGTACTTGATCGGGTGGTTGGAAAGGAAGCTTATTCCTTCATTGATGGAATTCCAGGATATTATCGAGTCACGATCACAGAAGAAGATAAAGAAAGACTACTTTTACTATTGATTAGGGTTTTTTTTCTTATAATGTTATGCCCTTTGGACTGAAGAATCCTTCAACTGTATTTTCTAGGATTGTTATGAATTTATCCACAAGTTTCTTGAAGTTTACATGGATGAATGGACTATGTACAACTTATTGAAGGAACACATAGGCTTGCTGTGGTTGATGTTTTACCATTGTCAACAATTAAAAATCTCATTGAATATAAAGAAAGGAATCTTTTGTGTACCTTTTGGAAACTTTTTGGGACATATTGTGTGTAGGGAAGGTGTTCTGGTGGATCCTACGAAAGTTTTCATTATTAGCAATATGCATTCCCCTACGACTTCCAAGTAGTTGAGATACACTCTAGGTCATATTGGATACTATCGTAGGTTTATCAGGAGCTATGAAGAATAATGGCACCCTTAGAGAAGTTGTTGAAGAGATATGAAGTGTTTCATTGGACACCTAAGTGTGATAAATCTTTAACATTTTGAAAGAAAAGCTAAGCAGTGAGACTATTTTGATGTATCTTAACTGGAAATTTTAATTCCATGTACACATTGATGCTTCTAGAATTTCTTTAGGTGTTATTCTTGTGCAGCCAGGGGGAAGGAAGAATGGATCATCCCATTTATTTTTCCAATATAAAATTGTCACAGGTCGAGTGCAACTAGACTACCACTGAAAGAGAAGGGTTTGAAATGGTCTATGCTCTACAAAAGTTTAGAAAATATCTCTTATGAGGTCATTTCAAGTTTTTCACTGACCATTCTGCTTTGAAATATTTGGTTAATAAGCCTACGTTAGAAGGAAGAATTTGTTGGTGGCTTTTACTATTCCAGGAATTATCCATTGAAGCTTTTGCCAAGCCTAGCAAGATGAATGTCGGCCCTAACCAATTATCTCAGTTAGAGTTGGGAGAAATTTGTGGAGTTGTAGATGACCAACTCCCAGATGTAGAATTATTTAAAACTGAATCTATCCCTGACTATCACTCTGATATTGCTTTATTTTTAAGCACTAGTGTCTACCCTGATGGCTATATTATGAAAACCAAAAGAGACATTTGGTGGCCCATGTAGAATATTATCAATTGATCGCACGTCAGCTATATACGTTGGCATTGGATAACATCCTTATAAGGTGCATACTTCACCATGAAAGGCCCAAAATATTATGGGAGTGTCAAAGTGGAGTTGTGGGAGGACATGTTGGAGGGAAGGCGACTACATAGAAAATACTTTAGGAAGGATTATGGTGGCCAACTGTGTTCAAATATGCTAATGATTACATGAGAGCATGTGATGTCTATCAACAATTTTTTAAGTCATCCCTCCAGGATGAGTTACCGTTACATCTTGTTCAAGTAGTACATGCCCTTGAGAAGTGGATTGTTCACCTCATTGGACCCATCAATCTACCAACCAAACATTAAAAGTAAAGATATATGATCATCGTGAAAAATTATTTGACTCGTTGGGATGAAGAAGAACCTGTTAAGGATTGTTCTATAGACATAGTAGCAAGGTTTATTTTTCATAAAATTATTTCTTGGTTCAGGTGTCGAAGGAGCTTAACTAGCAATCAAGGTTCCTATTTCATCAGTGAGATAATTTTGATCCTTACTAGAAAATTTCTGATTTAGCATCACAAGATAAATCTGTATCATTTGCAAGACAATGGTACAATAGAATCCTTCAATAATACTTTATAGAGGGGGTTGACTAAAGTCTATTGCACTAATCAAAATGATTGGGATCAGAGAGTTCCAGTGGTTCTCTAGGCCTATCGAACCATTACGAAGGAATTACATAAGTATATTCGTTTTCAACTGGTATATGGGAAAGAAGTCTTGGTACCAACTCAGTTCATAACTTCGAGTTTATAAATTGTGCAAGTTACTCAAATGATAGATGATGAATCTACTATGAAAAGGGTTGCAAAACTAATGGAGGTTCAGGAAGCCATCTTTTTAGCACATTTTCATTAGATCGTTGAGAAGGATAGTCTTAAATCTTTGCATGATAGGAACATTAAGACCGAGACTTTTTCTTAAGATGACCAAGTACTTATTTACGACAGTAAGTACCAGAGACATCTAGGGAAGTTACAAATGCACTGGCTTGAACCCTTTATAGCTACACAAATCTGAGATTCAAAATTTATTAGACTAGCTCAACTAGATGGTATTCTTTGTCTGGGATGGGTGAATGGCGCACGCCTGAGGCCCTATAAATCTAATCATTGAGATAAGATTCACAATGCTCCTATCACAGGGAGTGAATAAAGTAAGTAGGTTTCTATTTCGTTTTGTCAATTTCCATTTTGAAAATAAAGCAATGATGTGTCCCACTGTCACTCACCCATAAAGTCTAGTTGTCGTTGTCATTTTTTCCATCCAGATACCATCATTTTGGTCGGGAAGTGGATGTCAAATATTTTACTCATTTAGTAATTTATGATGTTTCCATCACTTTCGTGTCTCTTTCACTTTGTCCATTAACTACAGTTAGTACCTTTCTATTTTCATTTTTTCCCTGTTAGTAAAGTTCATTTATGTCGAAAATGTTGTTATTACTTTTTTAGTTAGTCGTTGGCCTATTAGATAATCTCCCACATACTATGCTATGACAAATTTGTGTTGGTACTTGTGCCCTTTGTTACCCAAATCATTTATTACATTTTATCGTGTATGTTGGTCGTGTCTCTTTTTAATGTTGAGTTTTCTATGGGGCTTTCCCCTTTAATGAAATTTTAATGCTTATCCTACGTCACCTCATCCCAATTGTCTATAAGTTCGTAATCGCCCATTTTCCAATTCATTGTGCTCTATCTATTTTATTTCATACTCATCTTTGGCACCCACTGTGAATTCTATGAAATTGGATTCGTACCCTCGTCCCTAATTGTGTTTGTATACCAGCACAAGTTTCCAACCATAGGTCATGCTGCAGTCAAAATTTATTAGACTAGCACAACTAGTGATATTGTTCCTTTGGGATGGGTGAATGGTGCACGCCTAAAGCCCTATATTTATACTCATTGAGATAAGATTCACAACACTCCTATCACAGGGAGTGAATAAAGTAAGTAGGTTTTTGTTTTGTTTTTTCATTTTCCTTTTCGCAAATAAAGAAATGATGTGTCTCATTGTCACTCACCCGTAGAGTCTAGTTGTCATTGTTAGTTTGTCAACTTGGATATCATCATTTTCTCCAGGAAGTCAATGTCAAATATTTTACTTATTTGGTAATTTCTAATGTTTCCATCATTGTTGTGTCTCTTTCACTTTGTCCATTAACTGCAGTTAGTACCTTTCTATTGTCATTTTTTTCCTGTCAGTAAAGTTCATTTATGTCGAAAAGGTTGTCAGTACATTTTTAGTTAGTCATCAGCCTATTAATTAATTTCCCGCATACTATGCCATGTCAAAGTTGTGTTGGTACTTGTGCCCTTTGTTACCCAATTCATTGATTATATTTTATCGCATATGTTAGTCATGTCTATTGTTAATGTTGAGTTATCTATGCGGATTTCCCCTTTAATGAATTTTTAATGCTTATATTTTGTCACCTCATCCCAATTGTCTATAAGTTCGTAATCGCCCATTGTCCAGGTCATTGTGCTCTATTTGTTTGATTGCATACCCATCTCATGCACCAACTGTGAATTCTATGAATATGCATTCATACCCTTATCCCCCAATTATGTTTGTATACCAACACAAGTTTCCAACCATGGGTCATGCTGTAGTTCCTCACAGTGCACTTCCGAAGATTTTTTTTTTCAGCAGATGTCCATGATCTGCGAGTTAAGATTTTGGGAGATTTGTAGGGTAAATTCGAGCAAGCTTGGCTAATTGACATTGATTTTTCAGATGCAACATTGTTTCCCCATGTGGAAATTGGTACATACATGGATTATCTTACCCTGCCCATTGAAGAGGTTTATGCTAAATAGAATATCCCTTACGTGTTTCTAAGGGAGTCAACAATTATGAACTTGTGGGATTTACGTGTCTTTGATACCACTGGTGAAATCAAAAGTTGTATGATGTTCCTTATCACCTGTGTGCATTGTGGCTCATTGTGGTTGGACCAAGAGTCTCTAATCCATGTTGATGATATCCATCAACTGACAAGTCGTTCCATGGATGGAGAAGATGTTACAAAGGCTTCTAGGGTTTTGGAAAGCACAAATGAAAGAAAGGAGAGCTCAACCTATATGATATATCTGGTACCAAACAAGGTGGTCGAGAAGCTCTTATTGATCTTATCAATGACGATCAAGTTCGTTGTGTGTGCTACTTAATTTTCAGGAAAGTGATGAGGAACTATTCCAAGGGAGAATGCATGTTAGATGCCATATATTTTTCCAAATTTTGTAAACACGTAGTGTCACTGAACTTGTGAAAGTTTTCATTGACTTAGATGTTATAGGATTTCACAGACATGCATGAGAAGAATGGCTACTTCATATATGGCTATCTACTAGTTTCCTTCACAATGTGGAAATGGAGACCACCACAAGGGTGGGAGTTAGCATACACTCCAGATACTTGAGTTGCCATGCAATTTTAGCCCTGTAAAACAAGAACCGATGCTACCAATGTCTCATTTAACAATATTTCCTTCCTGCAATGGTACAACAAATTAATCAACGCAACTCAACGCATGATAATTCTGTAGTAATTGCTCAACTAACACCTGAGAAAAAGTTGGTTTAGTATGAAAATATATCACACATTTATGAGGTTTCTTACTGCAGATCCAACAAAATTTCCTACACCCTCGTTTTTGTATTATCTTGACGAATAAATACTGGAAAACGAGGTTTTTTCTTGGCCTCGGGTAATGTGTTTGCAAAATAAATTGGGCATATCATATCATATGCCTGTGATTTTGCAACGGGAAGCCCCAATGACTATAAATGTTCCTGGTTTCAGCACAATAACGTAAAAGAGATCAAACTCACCCTCAACTTCAGAAGAGGAGGAAGAAGAAGAAACTTTTCCAAAGTTGACTTTAGGGCTACCACTATTCCCTTTAATTCCATACATGACTATGGTCATGGTTAAGGAGTTCTGTGAATTTCTCGATGTTTATTTTTCAATTCCCAGTAAGAAAACCCACATTGTTTCCCCTCCTTCATAAACTACAGCCCCCATTATCACTGAAGTAATCCCTCTTGCTTCACTTATGCCACACACACAAACGTTTCCCCACATCCCGTCCTCTATTCCCATTGTCACCATCCCTGATGATCTCGTGGTTAAAGTACATAGTACCCCTATCATTGAAGAACTCAGTTTTCAACCAATTACCTCTTTTACAAACGTCCAACCCATCCCTCCCCCATCCCCTACTAACACTTATACTGAAATAGCTGAGAAAGAGTCCATTAACCCATTCGCTACAACTGGCGGAAGAACTACCCATATTCCTTTCCCTTTTCACTAGATTTCACGATTAAGTGTCCCCCTTATTATCCCTCAAGAAACTAGCCTCAATCTGGGGATAGAGAAATCAACAGAAGTGAAGGATCAGATGGGTCCAAATCCTCCACATGGCCCCATGGATGTTCAGGAAGATGCCACTTCAGCACATAGTTTGAGATGTGTTCAGGAGAAAGTTGTGTCATTACTTCAAGATCCCCAACAATCTTGTGCAATTCTCAAATTGTGTCTGGAGCGCATAGACATGGTTGTGTTGCTTCACCAAGTTGTCTGAGAAAGGATTACTCGTATCTTTTAGGCTACATCTCTAGGTCTCGACATCACAACTAATCCTAGCATCCTAGAGAGATCAATTGCAAGTCGCCAACCACTTGCATCGAGATTTCCTATGAACCCATCTATCACTGGCATAGATATTGTGGCATTGTCCACCCAATAGTTATTGAGTATAATGCGAGCATCGACTGACCAAATTAAGCACACGATTGTTTCCACTGAGCATGCTAATGAAGAACTAGTGCAACAAACACAACATTTTTGTTAGGAGTTGGTCCTGGTATCAGAAGATTGTGATCAAGAGCATGCCCTACATGTAAAAGATGAATCAACAATTGAATCTATCTCTAGGAATTTTAGTGAAGTTTGGCTTGCATTTTGGTAGGATTCCTTGTAGCTAGGAGAAGACATTACTATGGTTTCCATGACACAATTTGTTGATATCCTTGCAGATCCATGATCCCAATTGGCCGCGAAAATAGATAGTCTCTAGAAACAAATGGAATAAATTTGGTTGAAGGATCAAGAGAAGCCAAAGGCCATGGAACATAAGATTACCTAAGCAGTTACGAAAGGAAATATCGTTAGGTCCTCCCTTCATGATCAGATTGGAGAATGCATCAAGCTCTTCACGATGGTTAATGACTAGCTCAGTCTCTTGGATTGAATAAGTAAGATTGTAGACAAATTGAGGGTAAAAGTCCAGCAGATGCACATAGAGGAACATGCCATAACAAATCCTATTGAGCAATACATGAAGTTCACTAAGATCCAAGAGATAGAAAACCATCTCGATGCAATGTATGAAGCCACCCAAATCGCAAAGAAAGAGATATGAGAGTTATGGAATACATTACAAATGGCCTATGTCCAAATGCACCAAGTAATTTCAGTGGTGGATACATAATGCAACATATTTCTTTCCAATAATATTGTTGAACTAGACATTGTAGTGTCCCAAGAGTATGTTGTGGGAGCTTCAAATTTAGTAGGAAGTGGAAGGATCGCATGGAGCACAATGATGACTTCCTCCAACAAGCCCTCAAGATTGTACCAAAGTTGGGCCCCTTGTTTGAGGAAGGCCTTGGGAAAGAAGCATAAGGTTGACTCGAAGATGAGTCAATAGTTGTGGTCGAGGCTTGTTGTTCCCTTGGTTTTTGGAAAAAGAATAAGGATAAAGTAAGTGACAGAAAAATTCAAACAAGTCACGCAACATCAAGAAGTGTAAAAGAAATAGAAATAATCAAAAGCACAATGGGCCAGCTAGAAGTCTAAAAGCAGTGGAAAAGGTCAAAACCATCATGTGCCAACAGGAAGATAGCAGAAAATGAAATACCGCTAACCAAGGTAAACCATCATCAAACATAGTCAACCATGGTCAGTTGTAGTAAACCATGGTTAATTGTAGTCAACCATAGTTAACCACATGGTCAACCAAATTGAACCATAGTTGACCATGGTTGACCCAAGTCAATCATAACAAACATTATCTCTCATGTCAAAATAAAGTTAACCATGGTCAAACATAACCACACATGTTTAATCATAGTCAAAGGTAGTCAAGCATACTAAAATATCATATAAATGTCAACAAAAATTATATTCATATTTTAATTCACAAATATACTAATCTAGTTTTGATTATGTGGTTGTGCTAGTTAATAGTTAACCATATTCGACCTTAAACAACCTTGTTCTGTTATGGTCAACCATAGTAAAAAATGGTCAACCATATCCAAACATGGTTAACCATGGAAAACCATCATCAAACATTGTCATTTCATAGATAACCATGGTCAACCAATGTTAACCATTGTCAACCATGGTCAACCATATGAAAGCATTGTTGTGCATAGCTAACCATAGTCGGCCATAATTAAATATTGTTAACCATAGTCAAATATGATCTACCATGGTAAAATAAGGTCTTCCAAAGTCAACAATGGTTAAATATTGTCTCTCAGTCGAACATGTTGAACCATATTCAAACATGGTCAAGCATTCTCAACCATAGTCAACCATAGTCAATCATGGTCATCCATATTCTATCAAAATCAATGATGGTCAACCATAGTCAGTCATGTACAAACATGATCAACCATCTTCAAACATGGTCAACCAAAGTCAACTAAATGTTAAGTATAATCAAACATCGTTAACCACAGTAAACCATCATCAAACATAGTCAACCATGGTCAATTGTAGTAAACCATGGTTAATTGTAGTCAACCATAGTCAACCATGGTCAACCAAATTGAACCATAGTTGACCATGGTTGACTCAAGTCAATCAGAGCAAACATTATCTCCCATATCAAACCAAAGTTAACAATGGTCAAACATAACCAAACATATTTAACCATAGTTAAAGGTGGTCAAGCATACTAAAATATCATATAAATGTCAATAAAAAATTATATTCATATTATAATTCACAAATCTACTAATCCTCCCCATGCACATACATCAACCACTTTTGATTATATGATTGTGCTAATTAATAATTAAAATTTGACATATTTTTAATTAAAATATATGTTGTTCTTCTTAACATATATGTTATTTTTTGTTTATGCCATTGAGTTCGTTTTTGCTTATGTTAATTCAAATTTCATCATGTTTTTGTTCGTGTCAATGCCAATTTTAAAATAATGTGTTATTTTTTTAACGTTGTCTATTTCATGGTTGCTCCAAACAAATATTTTGTTAGTTGAAAAAAGAACCTAAAACCATATGTCTACATTTGCACTATTGTATCATTAACAATGTTAGTGTTAAGGGTTATTAATAAATATGAATAAGAAAGTTTTCAAATTTTCCACATTAGTAGAGAATATATTTTTCATTTTCATGTCAAATTACTTTCATTTTGTATTAGTTTAATTTTATGTTACAAATTTTTATAAAGTTGTTTTCAAAAAATAATTTATTAAACTGTTTTTTTTATTAAAATAAAGATAATAATTTTTATATTTTACATGTTCAATTTTGTATTAATAAGAAAAAATATCATTAAAATACATTTTTTTCAAATTAAATAGCACATTTGATTATTAAATTTTATTTATTAAAAAGTTTAAATAATAAATAAATAGTTAATGATAAATACCTTTTCACTTAATGTTTTGATTTTGATATAATTAATTTTAATGTTTTGATAAAGATAATTTTTAAAAAATATTATATTTATATTTTTAAATATTTTTATGATTTTTCATTTACGTTTTCAACTTTTATAATAACAATATTAATAGTAATATTACCTAATCAAAAGTTAAATTATTAGTCCATGTCATAGGCGTAGAGGGACTATAGCAATTGGGACTATAGCGATCGATAAATCGTTGACCTGGTATTAGATTGTGCATTGATCAGAAATATTTCCATATTGTTTATTGTTGGAACAAGGGAAGTGAAGACATCAATTTTAATATAATAAAAAGTATCATGTTTGTAAAGATCCGATTGGACAAAGGATTGGAGGTCTTATTGCAGCCTTCGCTATTCCCAATGTTAAATATCTTAACCTGTCCAAAGTATTTGGTAGTATATGGTCTTTTTGAATTATATATTTTATTATGCATTGGTCGACGATGGATTAATGCTAGCATTAGTTCGAATGTATCCCTTAGCATTTTCTGTTGGGTAGAATACATTCTCTACCATATTACTATATCTGATTTCTGCTTTACTGTTGCGTGCTTCGAGAGAACAGGCTTGCCATGTTGCATATTTTCGCAAATGCTTGCACAGGGCTACACCCTTCAACGGTCCTGACAGTCTTAACTGTTTACCTAACAGCTTTGGTAGTGTTAAATGATTATTGTACAGATGGGTTGCGATATAATTTTGTTCATGGTCAACATCAGTGCTCAAGTGTTCGATCCTTGTTCGGTGCTTCATTCCATGGTTTTGGTTCTTGTTTGATTCAACTTTGCAAAGTTGAGGTCCTGCAATTGCAATTCGATCTCTTTGTGGTTGTTCACTGGTTTGTTGTTTTTCAACTTTGCAAGCTATTGGACCTGTTGTTGTAGTTTGCAGTTTTTGGGCCTAAGCTCTTGTCATCCTTTGTTGACAGGTAAGTTTCCCTGTTATTGTTGTTTTTCAATCGTGGCAGTCCCACCATCTTTGTTTGTGCTCTTAGTTTTTGTTCCTGGAAAGCATGTGCATTGCAATGCAGAGGGATTTACGAAAAGTAGTTGGGAGCCATCAAAAGAGGAAACCATCGGGCAGGGTCTGTACGCAGGGTATACTTTCATTCTATGGGTGGGAACAATGCGTCTACCTGTTCTATTTTTGCTGAGTAAAGTTATTGTATTATTTATTTCTCTGTTTTCTTGTCATCTGTTGTGGGGACTAGGGGGGATTGAATTTGAGAAGAAGAAGGTTCAAAGATACATACAGGAATTGGTGCCTTGCTTTGTTGTTTTTTTCTATTTTGCTACCTTTTATTTTTTTCTCCTACTTTTCCATGTTTTCATAGAAAGTGAAACTATGTAGCAAATAGCTTCAAAGTGACAGTTGAAGAGATGAACGAGGTAATAGATGTTGAGTCATACAAAATAGTTGCATGGTCCATTATACATGACAACATTGACGTGGTTTTGCATAGCAATGCGCTTTTTATATTGGATGCATTCTAGTATACTGTTGGGGATTTCATTTTTCATACATTCCAGGTTCTATTGCATTTCTTCTATTCGTCGATCGAGCTGCGCAATGGATTGATAGATTATTTCTTGACCTGTTTTAAAAATGGCGATGTCAAGGCTTTGCAGTCCTATGAATACGAACTGGAATCTGATTTTCTTCAGCAGTTGCATGGAATACAAGATGTCACTACGTATTTTTCAAAAATGTGGTTGTCTGCATCTCCAGTTCTGTCTCCGCATGAGAGGGGACTTTGGGGAGATACATTTTGTATACGATGGCTATCTAACTGGCTGAATATATTAGTTGCCATTTGGTCATTGAAAAGAAAAACAAGATATATGCTATTCAATAAAACTAGATCTGACAATCCATATTGCATATTGTTCCATGATGCGAATGCCCTCACTGGCCATTATGAACCACTGGTGTACAGAAAAATGCCCATATGCAATATAGAAGGTCCTCGTATCTACTTGTCCGTTATTTGCAAAGACCTTCAATCGCAATGCAAAGGGATTTTTCATGGCATAGATTACCATGGTTTACAACTGGCAACAAACATTGTGCCTAGCTATGAAGATAGTCTGTTCAATACAATTCGTTGTTTAGTAGCAGCAGAATTTGATGTTTAATCCCTGTGAATTTACACTGTACATTCCTTTTGAAATGCAATTATAGGCGACAACCAACATGCTTTTAGGTGCTTGCATCATCACATTTTCCCATATCTCGTAGAAAATATGTCGATAGTTGGAAGTTGGCAGGAATACCTTGTGAACATGGGGCTTCCATATGAAAAAGGGCATATGGAGGGTTGCAAATTCTGTTTGCAATGGTTGTCTGTCATATTCAGGGTTAATATCCAGGTGTAGTTTCCCTTGCCAATTGCCATTGTCCATTCATGGGTTATTGATTCAAATTGCGATCGAACAATTGACATCCTTTCATTGAAAACATATACAACACATATCCATTATGAACCTTTGCTTTCACATATCGGTAGTTCAGGGTTGACTATCCATGCCACCCAAACGACATCGAATTTGCATACACGTGGAAAGTTGTTTTGTGAAAATGAAAGTCCTCCCAGTTGTGATATGGTCAGACGGGTCTTGAACAAAAAACACATGCGTAAAATTCATGATAGTTGTGATGAGGCCATATATGACTTAGACAAAAAACGTAGAGTAAGTTATCACAATTTGAAAAAAATTATTCGTTAAATTCCCCCGACTTCTGATAAGGTCATAGAGACCTTGAACAAAAAATGTAAAGTAGTTTCTCAAAAACTGGGTGAAAGTGAAATCCATCCCAGTTGCCACCAACTCATCCTGCCCTTGGGCAAGAAACGTAGACTAAGTTACCACAACTTGAAAAAGGTCATGCGCCAGAGAAAAAAATACATTGCTACACTTCCTTTTAGAAAGAAACTCACATTTGACAATGTAAAGAAATTTCTTCGTGCAGAACAAAACATAAACAGGTGTGATTGCATATTTGAGAATGGTGATGCAATTGTATGAGTTCATGATCTACAAGAAACACCATGCAGTAGTAGCAATGAAAACTAGGAAACAATTTCTACGAATACTTCCTTGTGAAAGAAAAATGCAATACATAACTACATGAAACAAATTAAAGACACTCCTTCCATTGCATGTGCAATTTGTGAACAATTGAATTTTTCAAAAAACAGTAAGTCTTTCACGCTTGATTTGCAAGAAGAATACCTCCGCTTGACAACCCAAGATAAACCATTTTCCAGTGCGAAAGTTTGTCTTCCATGCAAACGATCGCTTGAAAATAGAAAACTGCCACAATTTTCAACCCCTGACCAAATAAGATGTAATACAACACTAGAAGATGTAAGTTCACTTATGGAACTCGAGGAGAGACTTGTGTCTCTGTGAATTGAATTTGCCCAAATCAGACCTTGGGGCTATAAACAACCCTAGATGGGCTTAATAGGATCAATTATTAATGTTCCTGTTTAGCTAGATGTTGTGCAAAAAGCATTGCCACAATCTATTAACAATACAATTACAATCATTGTGGCTTTGAAAAGACACTTGCGATACAAAAATGCCTATCAGACAAGCAAAGTGCATGTGCATGCTGTTATGAATGCATTAAAGGAATTATGTTCCAGAGCCCTGTACAAAGAAGAGAACATTTGTATAAATGCCAACTAGAATAGTGTTCTCGTAGAAGAACATGGCAACTCTGCAGATACTCTTGAAAATCCTAGTGATTTTGATGCAAGTGATGAATCAAAGAATGAAACAACTGTTGAAACATTGGTGCATGGATTCACTGATTCACAGTGCATTCATGACTTGCAAGACAAAATTGTTGAAATCACACCTGCCGAGGGGCAGCGTCCACTTGGAATATTCAAGGACAAATTCACTGAGGAAATTAACTTTCCAACACTGTTCTATGGAGATCCACGTGGCACTAATATTACAGAATGATTCAATTATCATAAAATAGTTCGATGGGAGCTTATACATTCAATCGGTTGCTTCTCCTGTCACATAACAAATTTGTTTTTCAAGGCAATGCGCATAATAATCGAGCAAGTTTTGTCCTGCATGTGGGTCCGAATAAGAAAAGCCAATTACAAGGAAGAAAGTTGTTCGTGAAGGATGTGAAGTACAAAGTTAACCTAGAAAAAATCATGAAATCTGATATTGGATACATAGATTTCAAAAACATCCGCACCTCTCCTGACTATTTGCAACAAAACGAATTTTTTTTTTTGTAATGATCCGGCAATTAGGCCCGCCAACATTTTTCATCACATTTACAAGTGCAGAGCATTGTTGGGATCCATTGGTGGCTACGGTATCTGACCTGCATAAGAACAATGTTAAGCCCTAATATTGGCTCATTACCCCTTAATTGGAGCATATTATATTAGTAATGTTATTTTATTTATGTCGGCTTTAGGCCATTAGTTGTAATTATACCTCCTAGTCTCCTATATATACCAAGGAGACATTTTCATTTTGAATCATCTTGTACTTGAACATTTAAGTGGGGTAAAAGGAGGTTGCCCCCTCGAAGAGGCTTATTATCTGAAATTATCTCTTTTTCAAGGCGTTGAGTAATTTTTATGAGGTTTTTATATGCTATATTGGTATTTGGTTCTTAACATATGGTATCAGAGCTCAAGCTCTTGGGGTTTCACTGCTACATCTGAGACACCTTGGAATTTTGGCTATAATTTTTTTTCTACAATGTTTCAGAAGAAACAGCTTGGAGGATATTTAGTATATAGATCAAGGTACATTGGGTTCAAAATTCATCTCTTGAGGCCTTATACTTTCGGAGATACGACCTTTACAAGATAGGGTTCTGGAATCATCCCAAAATGAGTCATTGCGGCATTTTCGCTATAAAAAACAATTCGTAATGTTTCAGACCCTAAAATTTGGAGGCTATTTACAGAAATTAGTAAGGTATCTTTGGTAAAAGGTTCAGCTTCTGGGTCATCTTAAATTTGTAGATACACCTTGTGTAAGATAGGGTATCTGACTAGTCTCAAGAAGGTGTTCTAGGTAAAACAATCATAACTTCTTCCTAGAGTATCCAAATTGAGTGGGACTGGTTTCATTGGAT
>ML793350.1:296502-307041 GCA_009831015.1 Picea engelmannii | reverse complement strand
TCATTGCTATATGTCCCCATGCTTGAGAAACAATTTTAGCCATTGATAAAGGAAGATATAGCCTAGTTGTTGCTACACTTATCCTCCCTTATATGAGTTAGCATTAAAGTCATAGGTTGAAGAAAGGTGACGTCCTAGGCCTAGTTAACTCTACACCTAGGGTTTTAAACTTTTAGGGTTTGAGAAGCCTTGCTCCTGCAACACTTTTCCCCCTTAGACTTGTACTTTAAAGCTAGCCATTTTGCCAAGTGTGTTTAGAGAAAGAGGAAGGAGCATGATGCCTTTCTTAAGCAACACCAGAATGAGCCTCCTTCCCTTAGGGTTTTGATTCTAGGGCGTTGCCATTGCAGCACCATAGAACCTAACCTTCTAGTCTTTAAATTTTAATCCTCCTGAGATTTTTCCCATACTTTTGACTCCATATTACCCTAAGGCACTGGTATTCTTTCCAACGTTGAGCTTGTTGTGCAAATTCATCTTTCAAACTTTCAAATTTTGAAACCCTAACTAACCCTAACACACTAACCAGGGCTGACGTCATACCTGACGCAACAAACCCTTCTAAATCAGCAAGAAATGATGATGTCATGCCTTTATTGAGCTTTTGTTGTTAGAATGGCTTGGTCATCTTGTGATAGATATTGATGAATTGGTAGTTTTCATTGGCTAATTAGCAAAGCGTTGACCTTCTTTGTCTATTACATTGCTTATTAAACAAAATCATACTAACCCTAAAGGAAGCTGACGTTATCCCTAGGATATTGACGCAGCAATATATTGTATATGACCAACTAATGACATTTAATGCATTGATTTAATTCAAGGATTGATCATTTTCATTAGATGCTATATATTATTCTAGTGTTTATTGACAAGTAACATTATATTTCCATTGTCATTATTGCAAACATTGACTTCGTCAATATTTACTGCTGTATATGCTCATATATATTTTGATAGTCATTGATTTATGAAGTATTAACCATTATTGCATGTACTAGTTTCATTGTTGTCTTGTCCCGTAAGAAGGTGCCTTTTCTATGGTTATTCTTTACTTGACTATCTTTTGGGCGGTAATCTATGAAGGGGAAACTAGCCTTAATCCTTTGAGCCTTTTCCTTTCAAACCCCAGATTGCGAGGGACGTCTCCCTTGGGCTTAGCCTCCCTAAATAGAAAGGACCTCCCCATTGTGGTGACATTGGGTGGGGTAGGTCCCTGTTACGCCAGTTTGACCTGTATCCTCTGGTCTATGACCTAAACTACAAACTGCGCGATAACAGGACCCAGGGGATGGAGTGCATGATAGTTCATCTTTGGATGGAGCCCACTATGTGTCCGACAGGTGGACATGGGACCCTGATATTATATATGGATTGATTCAATTATTTCTTGAGGACAAACAATATTCTAGCAAGGAGGACTGTAATGTCCCCACTTTGGGACATCATTATATTTCAGAGTGTTATGATGACTAGAGTAGCCAGATGGAGGTTACAACAAGTACAGGGGCTATTGAGGGGTATTTTTGGGTCTGACTTGCATCTCTCATCTTATTTCATCATCATGATCCATTCCCCACAACTTGGATTTTGTTCCATTGCATTCCGACGATTTCCATGATTTTGAGTTATTTTGAGCTATAAGTTAATTAAATTCACTAAGGAGGTCGTATTGGGCATAATACTTGGAGGAACCTCTTAGTGTAATAGCTCACTCGAATCGGGAGGAACAACACTACATGATAGGATGATGAGAAGTTACTTTCAGTGGCTAGGGAAGCCATAAGTAGAGATAAGGTACTTTTCAAAGGTAAAATGACTAATTAATTAATTAAAGTGATTTAATTAATAATTAAATAAACTAAAAGTCACTTTGGAGAGACAAGGTGAGAAGGGAGGATAAAAGAGAGATAGGGGCCTCTATTCTCTCATTCATGTTGTTTATCATTTTGATATCTCTCTTCTTGCTAGTGAGCCCATGCACTTGGGGGTTTTGAGGGTTTTGACTTAACAAACCCTAGAGATCAGCTCGGTGGTGAAAGATCCTACCCAACTTGGTACAACATTGGTCATGAAGGTGAAATATTCCTCCCTCACCATTCTACATCAGATCCATTCCGTTAGAAAGGGTTTCTACATCAGACACAGGTTCAGAGAGAGCTAGGGCGCAACTTCAGGAGGGTTTCCAGTAGGAGGGCACACCATCTTGTGTAGAGTATTTTGTTCCAAGAATAGGAGAATGATTTGGAGCAAAAAGACTTCTGGGTATTCTTTGTATGGCCTAGGGCACCTTTCCTAGCCTTTTCGGAGGAGGTTTCTCTGTTGTATTATTTATTGGAGCTCAACACAGGTTCAGAGAGAGGAGGGCACACCATAGATTGAGGATCTAGTCATTTGGAGGGTCAAATCTCTATCATTCAGTCTGAGACTCTACCAGGGTGTTTGGCCCAATCTACAGTTTGGGATCTTTTCTAGAGGATTTGGAGGTCATCTTCATAGAGGCCGAATTCAACCATCTGTTGGGTCATATCTCCATCATTCAGTCTGATACTCTACTAGGGGGTTTCCCTTGGCCCGATCTATAGTTTGGCACCTTTCTTAGGGGATTCTACAACTTATTTCTTGGAGGTCAAATTCTGGGTTTGCTTCAACCAGTGAGGGGCGCATTGTGCTAAGGAGATCTTCATATTTTAGCTAGGTTATGAGTTGGTTCATCTGGGTTTTTGGTTCATATATTGGAGAGGCTTTTGGAAGCTTGGATCTTCTTCTATATTGTATTTTGGAGGCCATATACTCTACTATCTCATATGTGTTCTATATCTGCCCCATTTTGTATGAGAACAACCATTGTTATGAATAAAATCAGATCTGAAGTATTTTTGGGTTATCTCTTGTATTGTTGATCTGGCATCTTGTTGAGGTATGTTCCATTGCTATATTTATGTTGATTATTGTTGCAAACACCAATAACAACCATCATTATAAACCCTAGTGCACTTAAAAGACCAAATCCACAAAGTGTTTGATGAAATGCCACATCAGAAAACGTTTAAAATAACATGAAAAACACAATGTTATTGGCATCTTGTCTTGGAAACATTACATAACACTATGAAACAAGCAAGAAGCACTAACAAATTGCAAATTTTTATTACCTATTCCAAGAGAGATGCAATATAAAACCCTAGTTCACTAAGCAATGTCCATTCATAATTAAGAGAAAAAGCCTCCAAGAGGTGCACACCGCCTTGGATCCACAATATACCAAGATAAATCACCAAAATACATTTGCACAAGAGAGAGGGTTCCAAATTGCCCAAAGAGGGCACAACTTTCAGCCAAGTATCCTTCTCTAAATGGCAGATCTATGATTCAAATGAAATGAGTTTGATCTCTATTATCGCACAAATTTTAGGTTTAGAAAAGCCTGACCCAATCCACAAGATGACGATAAATGTGGGATAATCTACCCACTGTCACCTTAGATAAACCCTCCCCTTGATTTAGTGAAAGATAAATCCAACACACGAGGGGAATCTTGGGTGTGTTGATGATTGCAGCTATGTGAGACATTCTCCAACTTACAAACCTGTGAGATGTGGATCATTGTAGCTATGTGAGTCTTTCTCTCAGCTTAAAAACCTGAGAGAAATCCCCTAAGAAGGGTACGTGGTTCCTGCCTGAGACAAAGTTGGAATGTACAGATTACCTCCTCCATTCAGAGAATTGAGAAGAACTCCAAATGATTATCCAATGGGAAAGACGATCTGTTGAGTTAGACATGCCTGTGGCTGAGAACAAGGTGAAAGTGTGAAATCCCAAAAGTGTTGGGTGCATCTTTATGTGAACATAAATGAAGATGATGTATTTGTTAAAGTTTAAGCTATTATTGGGTTACTTTTCAATTTACTAGATAACCATAACACATATAGGATCACTGAGAGAAACACAATCACAAGATACACAACATTTATCCTAGGAAACCCTCATGGGGAACGAAACCCAACAAAAATTCCTTAATATAGATAGCCAATACAATGCCAAGTCAATAAACTAAACACTAGAGAATATCCTCTCCCAAGCAATACGCCTCTCTCTCTTCCTTCTTCCGGCAACTGGTAACTGCAGCTTCCTTCAATACTTTCGCACTAGATGAGTGAGCTGAGTGAGTGAACAAATGAGTGGTTGGCTTCCTTTATTTATACAAACTGGCAAGCGCTGAAAGGAGGTGTCTCTTCATCGGCAGGGCCGACTTGTCTTTTTGGGTGGTTAGAACCACTTTAATTTGCCTGGGGGCCAACTTCTCAATTTGCATATTAAAATTAGGTTTTGACAAATCCGCAAAATGGGATTTGGTCATTTTCAATTCCCGACACGATCAATCCAAAAAAGGGGATTGATATAATGAATAATAAATATATATTTTATCTTTTACTTTATCCACAAAAGGGGATAAGAATATTCTTTGCAGTTACACAATATTTCAACACTCCCTCTTAACAAGAAGGATATTCTTTATCTTTTGACAGGTCACTGGATGTCATCATCAACTGGGTAACAACATCCATTGGATAACATCATCAACTGGGCAACATCATCAACTGGGTAACATCATCAACATCATCAACTGGGTAACAACATCAACTGGGCAACATCATTAACTAGGTAACATCTTCAACATCATCAACTGGGTAACAATATCAGCTGGATAACAGGAGGCATCAATATAATCCACTTGGTCATTTGGCATTACAATCACTGACTGGTATATCTATAAATCATCAGAAGTTTTGTTCTATTTATCTTCATGTAGAAGATACTCTTTCTTTCTTTCATCTTCACACAAAAGATACTCTTTCTATCTTCACACAAAATATATCTTATCTTCACACAGAAGACGTCTTATCTTCACATATAAGATATTCTATGAGTTTTTCCATTCCTTTTATGTTATCCCTTCTCTTGTAGTCATCTATCTCACCCATCCACTAGGGAGGACTACTACCATAACTTCACTCGAGAAGCTAAGATACTAGCCTGGGAAAGACTAGACTCCCTTTCCATGATCCACACAGGATCACGACCCAAACCTCAAGAGCCAACTAACCATTCTACATGGTCAAGGTTTGTGTTCCAGGCTACTCAATCCTTGTCCAAAGGAGAGTATCTTCCCATTGCCCCTAGGAGAAACGTCCACACTCCTCTCTACGAGGGTGGTCACACCCCTCTTTACGAGGGTATTCTAGCATGTCCCTAGAGTATCCAAAACTCAACACTTGGACAAAAGCCAACCTTGGCAAATTTCTCATTCCCCTTCTCTACGAAGGTATCTTCTCTTTCTCCTTCTCTACTAAGGTCTACCTGTGGGATTGCTCATTCCTTCTCTATGAAGGTCTGGCTATGGGATCAAAAAAATCTCTTGTGGACCAAAATATTTCCATGGTATAATACCATGATACCCATCTACTGGGCACCATCCATCTACTGGATAACTTTCATCTTGATCAAAATATCTGGGCACCATCCATCTTCTTTCCTACCTGCACCAAATCACAATCCTCCATTTCAAACTCGGAGACATAGCTCCCTCTTAAACCAAACTAAGAGCTTCTAATCGTCATCCTTGAAGTTTTCTTTTGTAATATCCTGGGTGCCTTCTTGAGTTCGAACATTTCTTTTTTTCTAACTTCATACTGGATCAACCTGCTCCCTCTGCATCTATAAGAACAATACTGGAACAACCTATAGTTACCTGCATCTCATCAAATATATATGATTATCCATCTTTCTCTTCATCTTGAACATTTATGTTTTGCATCTTTAGGAGCCTCCTACTCATATATAAACATTGGATATTGTCTGGTCTTTACTGACTTTCACCATATCATAAGTACTTCTCATGTTGTCCTAACTTTTGCAAGTCAAGGCATAAGTTCTTTCTTCCGAGACCTATAAACTTACTTATGCTTTCTGAGATATGTCACATAGCCAATCAGTCAGTAACAATAAGCATTAATCAAATAAAACTATATCATGATTTCTATCAGAGTAGTACACATCTTTTCTTAAGCAAAACTTGTTCAACCATGTACACATCTGAAACCCTAATCATGAATAAGACTTTTGAACTCTTTTTCACTACAGCTATGAAATTACCAAATTTTCTCTTACTGTCATAGCTAAACACATACGTTTTCCACTCTCATGAGTGGTCATACCTGAAATAAATATTTTATCTCTTTCTTTATCCTCTTCTTTGATACTTCCTTCATAAATCTGCATAGATGCTGAAATAAAACGAGGTTAGTTATCATTCTCACAAAAATCTAACTTGTAATGATAAAGTATTAAAGTAAACATGATACTAAAAATAAACACGAATACTCATCTTTTATTTTTGTGTGGGGAGGCTCCATAGACTCAACCATTTGCTATCTTTCTTTAGATCAACTATCTTCAACTTAAAGTACATAATCCTCAATTTATACTAAATCTTTCTTTGAGGGAGGAGATTCCTCTTCCTCTGCCACATGTGCCTGATACTTTCTTTTCCCTTTTCCTTGAGGACAGTCATAGGAAAAGTGACCCAACTTTTGACAATTGTAGCATCTGATCTTTGAAACATATTTCTTCTTATCTGGAACTCTTACAGAGTTAGCTTATTTATTGTTCTTTCTGAAGGAACTTCTTCTGTTCTTTTGAACTGCAAGAGATTCCTGTTCATTAACAATTAATCTTTTCTGTTGGTCTGCAAGTCTAGATTCTTCGTGTGTGCAATCTTCCCATAACTTATCAAACTTGGGTAACTTTCTTCTTACACACACTCCTTATACAAAAGGAATCCAAAATGTTGGAAACCCATTTAGGGTTGTGGTTACAATTCTTTGTCACTAATGAAATCTCCAATAGATGCAAGTTGATATCTAATATGAGAAACTCTCATAAGATAGGATGTGACAGATTCTGAGTTTTCCATCCTCATATTACAAAGATGATTTCTTAAGGCAAGATTCTGGTTAATGTCTTTTCTTTCATATAACCTTCTGAGTGCTTCATACATTTTCCTTGTTGTTTGTAGTTCGGATATATGAGGGATCAAGTGATCCTTTACTAAATATGACATGATTCTCTTTGCTTTGTTTTCATTCTTCTTATGCTTGGTCTTTTTCTCTTCTTCCTCTGGTTCTGGTACACCCACTCTAACATGTTTTAGGAGATCATTCTTGTCTAGAATCATCTGCAACATATGCTTCCAAGATACGAAGTTTTCATATCCTTCCAGTCTGTCTTCTACCCTCATACTAGTAGCCATTCTTTCTTGCAGTAGAAACCCTAGCCCTCCAGGCTATAGAAATAATAGAAAAATCAAATTTCTTGGATCTGAAAAATGAACTCACCAAAAGATGCGCTGGACTAAGGCGAGTATGCTAGTATAGTCAGCTTCTGAAAATTCCAAATTTTACCCCTTGAAACTAAGCCTGTGGAAATTTGGACTTGTACTTCTGGTACTAGTTCTGGTTTCCTGATTTTTTGGTACTTTTGATACTTCTGGTTTTCTGGTACCTAGTGAAAACTAGGGTTTCACTTTCCAGGAGTTCTGTCCACTGAAAAGGTGCGTTGAAGGTGCCAATGAGTTCCTTAGGCTAGGGCACTCTTTTATAGATGATATTTAGGCTGAAATTCCTCTTTAATGAAATTCCCTAATTTTCTTGTACAACAACAATGACATTTTTCTTTTTCCTATGAAAGATGCTCTCTTCAGCTTAGCTTTGATACCATGTTAAAGTTTAAGCTATTATTAGGTTACTTTTCAATTTAATAGATAACCATATCACATATAGGATCACTAAGAGAAACACAATCACAATATACACAACATTTATCCTGGGAAATCCCCATGGGGAAGAAAACCCAACAAAACTTCCTTAATATAGATAGCTAATACAATACCAAGACAATAAACCAAACAATAGAGAATATCCTCTCACAAGCAATGCGCCTCTCTGTCTTCCTTATTTTGGCAACTGGTAACTACACCTTCCTTCAATACTTGTGCACTATATAAATGATCTGAGTGAGTGAACAAATGAGTGGTTGGCTTCCTTTATTTATACAAACTGGCAAGCGCTAAAAGGAGGTGTCTCTTCACTAGCAAGGCCGACTTGTCTTTCTGGGTGGTTATAACCACTTTAATTTGCCTAGGGGCCAAATTCTCAATTTGCATATTACAATTAGGGTTTGACCAATCCACAAAATGGGATTTGGTCATTTACAATGCTCGACATGATCAATCCACAAAAGTGGATTTATCTAATCAATAATAAATATATATTTTATCTTTTACTTTATCCACAAAAGGTGATAAGAATATTCTTTGTAGTTACAAAATATTTCAATAGTATTAACCTCCTCTGAGTAGCAAAGTTGATGAGAAAACTCCAGATGATTCTCATGTGTGAGGCAGTGGGAAAGAAGATATGTAGAGTGGACGTGCCTGTGGACAAGCATAGGTGAACATGTGGATATTTGGTTCTTATGTGTAATGCAGGAAGCCAGAGATATTAAATCCCTATGGATGTGCCCCTAGTGGATGAGAACTAGTGGGTGTATCAAATCCCTTTCTATATATTGTTCAAGAGTTGGACCTGCTTGTAACCCTAATTGTTATGTAAAGGGTACAGGTCAGCCCCACCTTAATGTGATTAGTAATAAATGTAAAAGATAATTAATCTAGTTAATATTAATTATAATGTGACTTAGAGAGGTCGGCCCTGTTGAGACAATAGACACTTTTGTTGATAGGACAAGTCTAATATAAGTAAAGGAAGATTCCCCATTGTGGAATCATATCCTATACACAAGTTTGGAAATTTCAGTAAGTACATTCTCTTGGGAAAAGTGTGCACCTCTCTTGGGCGCTAGTCTTCTAGGGTTTGAGCACCCTCTTGTGTGCTAAGTATTATTGGTGGTGAAGGTATTTCTCTTGAAGAATATAACAAAGGATTTGGCTGGGTTTTATTCCCTTGTTGAGAAGGGTTTCCCAGGATAGTTCTTGCGTTCTTGTGCATGGTGTTTCTTCTTATGATCTTGGTTGCTGCAACATTATTGTTTATGGTTAAGACAAATGAAAATTGTAATGAACTACATGCTTAACCTAGCATATTGAAAAATCAACAGGGTATTAGAGGATAGGTCTTGAAGATCCCATTACACAAGCATTTTCCAGTGTTTCTCTCACACATTTGCAGAAACCATATGAGCCTCCTAAGGTTTCCAGAAATTCTGTACGACCTCCTCCTCTGAGAGTTTTCAGCACTCAAAACTTGGACATTGGGGATAAAAAGGATTAGGAGGGTACGACCTCCTTCAACGCACCTCCAACAAGTCTCAGATTGCATTTCCGACCATTTTGATTTTTTGTCTCTAAGGTTTTCTAGGGTTTCGCCAAAATTCTGTAGAAAAGTCTGAATTGTATTTCTACAAACTTCTTGAAGAAGCTTCTCAGCCTACCAGGTCTATCATATTTATCAAGGATTATTTTTGGCAGTCATAAGCCCAACAAAACCTCAAAGTTCTATCCTATCCTAGCCATTAGGTTTTCTAGCCTATCTGACACGGGTTTGTGAAGATGAGAAAAATCATGATGAGAAGCAAGCTCAGCTCCAGGAAGACAAGACCTCAAAGAAATGAAGACATTAACATATCAAAACTCTCAGGTATGGTTCCTATCAATGACAATACTTGTCTAATTGACAGTGGTGCCTCTACGCACATGACTAGTCTTAGAAATCATCTAACACATTTTGTTGAGAAAGAGACAGATCTACATGTTCTTGGAGATGATGTAAGATATAATGTGAGAGGAGTTGGAACTTCTACTTTCCAACTAGATTCAAATATGCAACTTAAACTAGAAGAAGTACTATATGTACCCAGAATGAAGAGAAACCTTGTCTCTATTTCGGCCTTGGAATACAAAGGTTACAAAATTACCTTCTTAGAATGAAGAGTTCTTGCATGGCACAAAGACTCTCATATAAGCTCTTCCAAAATAATTGGTGTCCGAGAAAACAACTTGTACAAGTTGACCATCAAACCAGTTCAATCCTTATTACATGATACTATCATCTTGAGTGAGTTATGGCATAGAAGACGTGCTCACATTCATTATAGAGATCTTCCTGCTCTAGGAAAAATGGTAACAAGTCTACTAGAGATACAAATTCAGCATAAAGGTGTTTGCAAAGGTTGTGCCCTTGGAAAAAATGTTAAAGGATCCTTTCTTAACAATGACAACAGATCGAAGGAAATATTGGACTTGATACATTCAAATATATGTGGGCCAATGACTATTGTAAATTCTAACCTTGTACAATATCTACTGCAAACTGATATTCAGAAAAGAACAGAAAATATACAATGGAAAATACAAACATTACACAGAGATTTTTCACCTGGAAAACCAAACCGGGAAAACCAACATATATTATATTCATACATTGTGTTACATTGTTTACAATACAATATACATATAGGAGC
>ML793350.1:272885-292003 GCA_009831015.1 Picea engelmannii | reverse complement strand
AGAAGAAGCATTCACCAAAGGGAATCTTGAGATCAGACACTTTAGAATATTTAGATGTCCAGTGTACCTTCATGTACCCAAAGAAAAGAGATCCAAACTAGAACCTTCATGAAGAAAGGGTACATTTGTAGGATACAGTGAATCCTCAAAATCATATCAAATATACATCCTAGGTCAGAGACAAATTGAAGTAAGCAGATATGTTACTTTTGAAGAAGAAGTAGCCTTCCATAAATCTAGAGAAGCTCAGATGGAAATTGATAGTGAAACAATACCTCCTCCCCCTTCAACAGTTAAGAGGGAGACATATATTATTCCAGATGATCCAACAACTCTAGTTGATCCAGTTGCTCCAGCAAATTCAGTTTCCCCAAGCAACATACCCAGAGACATCACAGTTGGACATAAAAGACCTGCTTGGGCTTAAAAAAATTTAGAAGAAGCAGAAGGGCATAAAGCCCCACAAGGAGCAACTAGAGAAAGCAAGAGACCAAATATATTCTCAATATACCTTTCAGCCATGACCCACATTATTGACTCAGAGCCAACTTTTCATGGAGAAGCTTCAGGTGAACAAGTATGGAAAGATGCCATGATTGAAGAATACTAATCAATATTAAAAATTGATGTATGGGATGTTGTTCCAAGACCAGAGGGAAAGTCCATAGTGACTTCCAAATGGATTTACAAAATCAAACATGTTGTTGATGGAATCATTGAAAAATACAAAGCAAGATTTGTGGCTAGAGGGTTTTCACAAATAGAGGGAGTCGACTATGATGAGACTTTTGCACCTGTAGCCAAATATACCTCCATCCGATCTATCATTTTACTAGCTACTTCCATGGGTTGGAAGCTACATCAGATGGATGTAAAGACAAATTTTATCAATGGTGAAATTGAGGAAGAAGTTTATATTGAGCATCTAGAAGGTTTCGTTATACACAACAAAAAATCTCATGTATGCAGGTTGAAGAAATCCCTAAATGGTCTAAAACAAGCACCTCATGCTTGGTACAAGAAAATGGATGGATTTTTAATGAGTTTGGGCTTCAACAAAAGTGCAACTGATCCAAACTTGCATTATCACATTGATGGCAATGAGTGTCTGATTTTGGTCTTATATGTGGATGATAGTTTCCTCACCGGTTCAGAGAGACTCATTGTTGAATGCAAGCAAGCATTAACTGCCAAATTTGAAATGAAGGATTTGGACCTAATGCATTATTTCTTGGGACTAGAAGTATGGCAGAGAACAGATGAGATTTTCCTAAGTCAAGGAAAATATACTATGGAGATACTGAAAATTTTTAGTATGACAGAATGCAAATCCATGCCTACTCCAATGGTAATGGATGTAAAGAAAATGAGTGAAACTGATTCAGGATACATAGATCTACATTTATATCGACAACTGATTGGATCTTTGATGTATCTGGTTAACACCAGACCAGACATTTGCTATGCAGTGAATGTGCTTAGCCAGTTTATGAGCCAACCAAAACATACACACTGGATAGCTGCAAAACATGTATTGAGATACTTACAAGGCACAATTGGTTATGGCCTGAGATATGCAACCAATGTGGACTTAAGCTTGCAAGGATATGCCGATGCAGATTGGGCAGGAAGTGCAGTAGAAAGAAAGAGAAGCTCAATTTGTTGCTTCACCTTAGGATCCTCCATGGTTTCTGTTAGAGTTTAAGCTATTATTAGGTTTCTTTTCAATTTACTAGATAACCATAACATAGATAGGATCACCGAGAAATACACAATCACAAGGGACACATCATTTATCCTGGGAAACCCTCATGGGGGAAAAAACCAAACAAAAACTTCCTTAATATAGATAGCCAATACAATGACAAGAGAATAAACCAAACAATACATAAAGTCCTCTCCCAAGTAGTGCGCGTCTCTCTCTCTCTTCTTCTCCAACTGCAGCTCCAAACTTGTGCTTTGATGATCAAGTGAGTGAGTGAAAAAATGAGGCAGTGGCCTCCTTTATTTATACAATCTGGTAGGTGTGAACATAAGTGTCTTTTCACTAGCAAGGTCGACTTCTCATTTTTGGTGGTTATAACCACCTTAATTTAATCTGGGGGCCAACTTCTCATTCTGCCTATTACAATTAGGGTTTGACCAATCTACAAAAGGGGATTTGGTCATTTACAATGCTCGACATGATCAATCCACAAAAGGGGATTGATCTAATGAATAACATGTCAATAATAAATAGAATACTCTTTCCAGTTACAATATTTCAACACTCCCCCTTAACAAGAAGGGTATTCTACAACAACATCAGGCGAGAGAGAGGGCATCATCATCAACAACATCTTGGAACACTGATTGGCGTATCTATAAATCATGAGAAGTTTTTGTCATCATCATCGTTCAAATCATGGAGCTGGAGTAACATCATCATCTTATTTAGCATGAGGCTAAAGTAATATCATCAACATGTTTATCATGAGGCTAAAGTAACATCACCATCTTCTTTAGCATGAGGCTAAAGTAATATCATCAACATCTTTAGCATGAGGCTAACGTAACATCATCATCTTCTTTAGCATGAGGCTAAAGTAACATCATCATCTTCTTTAGGATGAGGCTAAAGTAATATCATCAACATATTTAGCATGAGGCTAAAGTAACATCATCATCTTCTTTAGCATGAGGCTAAAGTAATATTATCAATATATTTAGCATGAGGCTAAAGTAACATCATCATCTTCAACGTTAAAGATGAAATAACATCATCATCATCATCTTCAACAAGAAGTTGAAGTGGCATCATCAACATCATATTCAACAAGAAGCTGAAGTGGTATCATCAACATCTGCATCAACATGGATTAGTATAACACTAATAAATCATCATCATCAATAACACCAAGAACACAACACAAAGGCTGGAACATCATCAACATCAACATTGGGCTGAGAGTCTTCATCATGAGGCTGGCATCACAACATGAAGCTAACAACACATCATCATAGCATGAGGCTGGCACATCATAACAACACGAGGCTGGCATGTCATCAGCACGAGGCTGACATCACAACACTTAAGATGTCACAACATCACAACATGAGGTTGACACATCATCACAACACGAGGCTGACACATCATCACAACACGAGGTTGGTATCATAGCTCTAGGCTGACACATCAACAAAACACAAGGCTGGAATATCATCAACACAAAGATAGCATCACAACACTAGGCTAACACATCAACACAACACGAGGCTGGAATATCATCAGCACGAAGCTTGCATAAGAACACGAGGCTGACACATCAACACAACAATTACACTAGCACATCATCACACCAATTAAGCTGGCACATCATCACAACAATTTAGATGGCACATCATCACAACAATTAAGCTGGTACATCATCACAACAATTAAGATGGTACATCATCACATCAATTAAGCTAGCACATCATCACAACAATTAAGATGGAACATCATCACTACTCCCCCTTTCAAGGGAGGTCTTTTCAGACTATACCAAACTTATCTCAAAAGTGCTCAATCTTTACACGAGACAGAGGATTGGTTAACACATCTGCAACCTATTCATCTGTTTCAACATATTGGAGTTTTATAGCTCCTCTCAGCATCATATCATGGGTGAAGTGATACTAGATCTCTATGTGTTTCGACTCATCATGGAACACATGGTTCTCCATCATTTTTATACAACTTGGTTATCACATAGAGTCATGGTGGCTTCCATATCCATATCAAATAAATCGGTCAACAACATCTAAAGCTATATGGATTCACAACTAGCGGAACATGCAACAATGTATTCCGCTTCTTTCGTGCTTGGAGAAATGTTGAATTGCTTCCTACTCTGCCATGAGATCATGGTTGACCTTAGACTGAAACAACATCCTGAAGTTATCTTTCTACCAGACACACTTCCAGCTCAATCTGAATTAGTATAACCACTCAGTCTGAGGTCATGATCTCTAGTATAATATAGACCAAAATCCAACGTAACCTTAAGGTATCTCATCATATGTTTTGTAACAACAATGTGAACATGTCTGGGTTCTACCAGATACTGACTCAAGGAAAAACATATATATAGCCTGGTATTCATCAGATACATCACTGGACCAATAATCTGTCTATATAGAGTAGCATCAACCAATTCTGATGAGGTATCTATCAGGATCTTCAACTTCGTTTCCATGGGTGTGTACATGGATTTTCCTTTCCACATGTTAAACCTTTTCAATTTTAACTGCATACTTCCCTTAGTTAAGAAAGATCTTCTCTATGCTTTTCCAAACTTCAAGACATAAGAGATAATTCATTTAGGTCTTCCATCAAACTCCCTGGCGATCTTATTCTGCAATCTGTGATGAGGTTTTGTTTATCTTGTCAAGGATACATCATATACATATAGTAGTAACATCACTGGCTCATCATTCATAACTTTGAGATGAAGGTTAGAATCAACTTTACTTTTGGTAAATCCCAAGCTCTTCAAGAAACTGTAAATTCTATCGTATCAAGCTCTAGGAGCTTGCTTCAACACATACAAATATTCCTTCAACTGGCAGACATGATTCTTTCTATCTTCAATCCTCAAATCAAAGTTTCTCATTACATTGTACCAATCTGGTACACTTTCTCAGCTGCAACTCAATATTCATAATCATGTGCTAGCTCTATGTGCTCTCTGCAAAGAACTATCTGTCTCACTGATTGAGAGTATGTCCTCTCCTCTTTCTGCAACTGTTGCTTCAGGAACTGGGAATCTGCACCTACATCTACTCTAAGGCTGAGAATGGTTGCTCCATTCTCACTGTAACTACTGAAATCTAGGAGTAATTTCTCTACTCCATCATGGCAACAAATTCATCTGAAACTGAAAGTGGCTCAATAACTGATACTGAATGTAGCTTTTCTTCTTTCATGGAGGTAACTCTATCTTTCATTGTAGTCATGTCTCCATGACCGAACTAATTTAATGCACCAACTTCCATTCAATTTTAAATATCGGGATTGCTCCCCTTGCATATCATACTATATATGAATCATGGTTGTATTGGTTGTCTTCATAAGTACTGGAACTATTTCTCGAATTACTGGAGTAAGTCTCTTGTCATAGTCTTCTCCCTCTTGCTGGGAGAATTCTCTAGACACACATCAGGCTTGTACACCTGCAACATGTTTGATCTATATAGATCAATATTGGAAGTCAATACTGACTTCTCTTCTAGTCTCACGAAAGAATCCATATCCTAGTCTTTTTGACTGGCTTCCTTCTTTGTCACTGAAACAAGAGAATCTTCCAAGAGATTTCATATCTTCTAGGAGTCTCTGAAGTTATAATCTAGTCTTCTCATGGCATCTGTCTCCCAATACTGGAAGTTGTCTCTTCATTTGATCCTTTCTGAGATCAGCCTTATCCTTGATTTTTTCTGAGTCTATAAGGACTTCATCATCTCTTATAGGGTATACTTGGTGTTGAATACCAAGTCTAAATATGAAAGACTGAGTCAGGATTCAAACAAGTTCTGCTTCCCATCAAGGTGGCTTCATTAACCTTTGAACAATTATGCTATGAGATCTTGATCTAATGTTCAGTCATCTTTGGATCCTTCTTCTCCTTACAATTAATCTTCATATGAGATACTTTGAATCTCATAAGATAGCTTCTTCTTCATATTCTTTGGTACACGAGTGTATATGGTCATGTACATAGTCTGCTTCATGCCTCATATAATATGTTTCCTTCAACAACCTTCACTATAGCTTCCTTAGGGTTATCACTTGTGACCTAAAACAAGGTCAACAAAACAACAAGCAAAAAATATACTCTTTTGATAACAGTAATTAAAGCAATAGCACGAACAATCACCATAGTGGCTCCTTTAGAGATTTCACTTGTGACCTATCTGAAACAAGGATCAAAAGTAAGGAATACAATACGAAATGAGTTCAACACTCTTCTAGTGTTGTGATCAAACATTCATCCAAGGTAACTTGGAATCAACACAAGAAGTTTCTCCTAGAGGAGATGTTAGTTGAATCTGGTAAATGATTACATTAAGCATTTATCTCAATATGCTCACATGTTACCAAGCATAATAATTTTCAAAGACTGCTACCTCAACTATATTGTTTAGTTGTAAAGGAGTAGTTATCAACTTTGTCATGTGCAACTTTGAATCTTATCAACTTAATTAATCAAACCTGGAACCTGGAGTCTTGTCCTCAAGAATGGGAGTGTTGCTTTTCTTCCAAGTGTCCCTCACTCAATATGACACATGCTTTCTTTAACTTGTCTTTTGTACTAGGAAAATATGCTATCTTGATAGAAGGTTGGGTTAGAGAATAAAATCTATGATCTCAACTTCAATCCATCTAATACCTTGACTTTAATTTTGACCAAAGGTTAGTATGATGGTCATAGCTTCAACATGCAACAATGATCAAAATAATGTCATAACAAATAGATGCACATCAGAATAATCAAACCTGGGTTGCATTATTCCTCTAAATGTGTTGGATCTTGAGATCCTTCTGGATCTATGGCAAGAGATCCCTTCTCCTTCAAATACCCTTTAAACCTTTAACCATTTAAACATATGTGTGTACATACCTCTGATAGTGTTTGCAGGTAGTGGCACCATCTGGCAACAATGGTAATAATTACCAACTCTTAAAAACTTCAAGGGTGACTGCAACTGGTACTACAACTGATACTTCAACTTATACTGCAAATGCAATTGATATTGCAACTGATTATGAGACTTCAACTGCAACTACAACTTAGGGTTTTATGAGGAAACCCTAATTTTTTAAACTTCAAATTTTGGAATTCTGATCCAGGGGATAGATGCGCTAAGCTGAGGCGAGTAAGCTGGTGCAGTCAGATTTATGAAAATCCAAATTTTACTCCCTCAAACTTGACCAGTAGATTTCTGGATGAGTGCTTCTAGTTTTTTGGTACTTTTGGTACTTCTGGTTTTCTGGTACTTCTGGTACTTCTGGTTTTCTAGTGCTTCTAGTTTTCTGGTATCAGTGAAAACTAGGGTTTCACTTTTCGAGAGTTCTATCCACTGAAAAGGTGCGCTGAATGTGCCAAAGAGTTCCTTGGGCTAGGACACACTTTTCTAGATGGATTTTGGGCTGAAATTCCTCTTCAATAAAAGCCCTAATTTTCTTGTACAGAAACAGTGACGTTTTTCCTTTTTCTTGTGAGAGATGCTCTCTTCAACTTAGCTCTAATACCATGTTAGAGTTTAAGCTATTATTAGGTTTCTTTTCAATTTACTAGATAACCATAGCATAGATACGATCACTGATAAATACACAATCACAAGAGACACATCATTTATCCTGGGAAACCCTCATGGGGGAGAAAACCCAAAAAAAAATTCCTTAATATATATAGCCAATACAATGCCAAGAGAATAAACCAAACAATACAAAAAGTCCTCTCCCAAGTATTGTGCCTCTCTCTCTCTCTCTTCTTCTCTAATTGCAACTCCAAACTTGTGCTATGATGATCAAGTGAGTGAGTGAACAAGTGAGGTGTTGGCCTCCTTTATTTATACAATCTGGCAAGTGTGAACAAAAGTGTCTTTTCACTGGCAGGGCCGACTTGTCATTCCGGGTGGTTATAACCACCTTAATTTAATCTGGGGGCTGACTTCTCATTTTGCCTATTACAATTAGGGTTTGACCAATCCGCAAAAGGGGATTTGGTCATTTACAATGCCTGACATGATCAATCCACAAAAGGGGATTGATATAATGAATAATACATCAATAATAAATAGAATACTCTTTGTAGTTACAATATTTCAACAGTTTCCTGGTGTAGCAGAAAACAAATCTTTGTGGCTTTAAGAACAACAAAGGCAGAGTACATTGCACTAAGTGTGGCAGTTTGTGACATTGTATGGATTCACAAACTCTTGAATGACTTGTTTGATCACGAGATGGATCCGACCACTATACATTGTGACAACTAGAGCTGTGTAAAGCTCTCCGAGAACCCAATGTTTCATGACAAATCGAAACACATTGAAATCAAGTATCACTATATCAGAGACATGGTGTAGAGAAAGACAATATAGATGCAATATCTTTCTACACATGAACAAATTGAAGATATCTTCACTAAACCACTTGCCAAGACAAAGTTCAAGTATTTTCATGAGAGACCTGGCTTGGTGGAAAATGCCTCCCTAGCTGAGAGGGAGTGTTGATGATTGCAACTATGTGAGACATTCTCCAGCTTATAAACCTGTGAGATGTGGATCATTGCAGCTATGTGAGTCTTTCTCTCAGCTTACAAACTTGAGAGAAAGCCCCTAAGAAGGGTACATGGTTCCTGCCCGATACAGAGCTAGAACGTAGAGATGTCCTCCTCCATTCAGAGAGTTGAGAAGAACTCCAGAGATTATCCAGTGGGAAAGGCAATTTGTTGAGTTAGACGTGCATGTGGCTAAGCACAAGGTGAATGTGTGAAATCCAAAAAGTGTTGGGTGCATCGTCATGTGAACATAAATGGATATGATGTATTAGCCTCCTATGGGAAGCAGAGTTGACAAGAAAACTCCAGATGATTCTCCTGTGTGAGGCAGTGGGAAAGAAGATTTGTAGAGTGGATGTGCCTGTGGATGAGCACATGTGAATGTGTGAAGATTTGGTTCTTCTGTGTAATGCAGTGAGCCAGAGATATCAAATCTCTATGGATGTGCCCCTAGTGGATGAGCACTAGTGGGTGTATCAAATCTCTTGCTATATATTGTTCAAGAGTCAGACCTGCCTGTAACCCTAATTGTTATGTAAAGGGTACAGGTCGGCCCCACCTAAATGTGATTAGTAATAAATTTAAAAGATAATTAATATGGTTAATATTAATTATAATGTGACTTAGAGAGGTCGGCCCTGTTGAGCCAATATAAACTTTTGTTGATAGGACAAGTCTAATATAAGTAAAGGAAGATTCCCCATTGTGGAATCATATCCTATACACAAGTTTGGAAATTTCAGCAAGTACATTCTCTTGGGAAAAGTGCACACCTCTCTTAGGCGCTAGTCTTCTAGGGTTTGAGCACCCTCTTGTGTGCTAAGTCTTATTGGTGGTGAAGGTATTTCTCTTGAAGAATATAACAAACGATTTGGATGGGTTTTCTTCCCTTGTTGAGAAGGGTTTCCTAGGATACTTCTTGTGTTCTTGTGCATGGTGTTTCTTCTCGTGATCTTGGTTGCTGCAACATTCTTCTTTATGGTTAAGACAAATGCAAATTGAAATGAACTACATGACTAACCTAGCATATTGAAAAATAAACAGGGTGTCCCTAGGGGAAAATGAGATGGAAAGTAAGGTTATGGAAGTGATACCCCTATAGGTCAAACTATGAAGTGGAGAAGCGGCTTGAAAACAAGTCTCAAAAATGGTTAATGGTTTACAAGTGCTTGAGTACCTGTGGAAGATAGTTGTACCCGCCTGAGACACAAGAAGAGACAAGTATAAAAACTCAAAGATTAAGTGGACAAGAAAGTTAATCTTGTTGTCCCAAACTACAATAGTAAACAAGAGTATATATCAGCAAGGAATAAAGCTAATTACTGCAGATTTAACCACTCAAAGCATCAAAGGTTTATCGAGAGATGAAGCACACAACATGTAGATTAATTCCCAATACTTTAGCACAAACTTTAGTGGTATTATAGGGCTATTATGTGATGTTTTCAGAGTATATTTGTAACAAACAAATGGATGTAGAAAATATTTGATACAACAACAAGTTTCAACCACGAGAATAAACAAGTAATCCAACAAAAGTTCACCAATAAGTAGTAGAATTATAGTAAGGGCTTACAAGCAAATTTCCATGGTTGAAATAAAAGTTAAAATTGAAGATATAGAGTGATTTTTTTCAGCCCTAATGGATGTAGCGTTAATGTTATGAAAACAATAAGATATATTTGGCTAAATAGGGCACCCTAGTGGCTCAAGTAAGCTAGTAGAGCATATAATTGATTCCACTTCAAACAATTTGAAAATCTCGTAAAACCATGTTACCCAATGCAAGAAATTTATTTCTCCAATGAAAATTTTAGATTATTTCCTTTAAAATATTGGGAAAATGGAGTCTTGGATGTGTGATTTAGATTCACAATATCCCTAGGGGTGTAATCCCTTTTACTCCCTGGGGTATGCAAATGAAACTTAAGTAAATCTAGGAGGGTGTACACCCTTGTACTCCTCCTAGAAACCTTGTCCAAAAATGACTTGTCAACTAGCAATGAGGTAAATCTTGATGGAGGGTGTATGCATTTATACTCCTCCTAGGGGTTCAACTAACAACACTATGAAACAAGCAAGAAGAACTAACAAATTGCAGATTTTTCTTACCAATTCCAAGACAGATGTAACATAAAACCTTAGTTCATGAAGCAATGTCCATTCATAAGAAAGAGAAGAAGTCTCCAAGAGGTGTGCACCACCTTAGCTACAAAATATACCAGGAGAAATCACCAAAAGGAAATTGCACAATAGAGAGATATCTAATTTGCCCAAAGAGGGCACAAATTTCAGCCAAGTATTCTTCTCCAAATGGGAGAGCTATGATATAAATGAAATGAAATGATTCTTATTTATAAAAAACTCCTAAAAAGTGTTTGGTCACTTAAGTTAGGATAAAACAAAAAATAAGGGAGGCATTTCCCTTTATTTTACCCCATTACAATATTAAATTCAAATTTAACTTAAAAATTGCACACAAGAAACCCTAAAGATCACGTCAACCCTCTCTAGGGTGACATTTTGGCACTTCTAGCAAGTCGCTTGAGCTTGGAGGTGAAATTTTAGGCCTCCAAAGGTCTCCCTTTCATTCGCTAGGGTATTTTCCATCATGCCAAAGCTTCTTCCCATTAAAATGCCAAGTGTCAATCAAGTCAACACCACCACAACCAAAACCCTAGACCTAGGGTGACATCAATCCCTCCAAAGGGAAAATGTTGGACTTGTAGGGGCTAGGTGAGATCTTCCATGGTGTATTTCAAGCCTTCAAAGGCTACCATCATCACCTGGTGTGTGGGCCATGGTATCCACCCTATGGGCTTCATGCCCCAAGGAAGCCCAAGCTAGGCTTGTTCTTCCAAAACTATCCACCAAGAAAGGTCCTACAAAGACACTGAATAGACCCTCCAAGGATCTCAAGTCAAATGCATCATGATAAGTAAATCAAATCAATAAAAGAGCCACCTTAGGATGTTCATCGAAAACCACCTCATCAAATTAAACAAGTGCTCAAAGACCTTATGCAACTTGCCAAGTTTAGGTATGGGAGGGTTGACAAAGTGACCTATTGGGTGAATCATTCCCTAAGTCAAGGATTGTTTCCTAGATTGACCCCCCTCTAAAATAGGTGGAGAAGATGAAGTGGATGGGGTAAAGAATTTTGGGCATGGGGTTCATGACATACAAGGGATTGTAGCGTCTCATTTATGGGTGCCTTTGTAGAGGGTGTGTTGCACCTTTGTTTTCAATSCACCCTTCTTCCAAGCCCATTTAATGCCATTAATTAATTAAGGTCTAGAAMAACTGCGTACTCCCTATGGGGTAACATATATCTTGGGGGGAAGTACCACAATTTCACTTGAAGGGAGAGGTACATAGAGTGCTATGGGGGTAAAATCTAGCTTGTAATGCACTYGTGTAGATCTGTCAACAAGTGGGACAGTTATATATATATGTGTGTGTTTGTGCATGTGATTTTGMAAGTCTTTGAWTTTTTAGGAGAAACATTTCATTTTTCTCAAGACCTCTTTGGACGRGCATCTGGAAGGTATTTTGCCAGCTACACTCCCTCTGGGCCTTCAAACCCTTCTTCCCATGAAATGAGGGACAATCCTTTCTGGGTCAATACACCTGAAAGTTCCAAAAGATGAGGAGGCGAGGGGATGAAGAGTGGAAAGTGGCAAGTATGATCGAGAATGGAACGATGACATGTCAAGGGGACCTTCCAGTGGAAAACCCATCCCTAAGGATGACCACTTACTAGGGCACCATGTCAACCACCTATTTTTGATTGCATCTTCATGAGACATTCTCCAGGTCATTCTCCTCTAGACTGAGTTGAGACAATCTATGAGAGAGCCCATGTGATGGGTGTATCATACTCTGGACTTAGTTGAGATGACGTGTGGTCTCTTTTTGTGCTCCTCTAGACTGAGTTGAGATGAATTGAGATGGTCTCTTATCAGACTCCTATGGACTTATTTGAGTCGACTTAAGATGGCTCTCCAAATGGTAATCCTATGGAATTAGTTGAGTTGATCTATTGAGAGTGACGTTCTTGTGGCTGAGCACAGGTGGACGTGTCCCTAGTGGTTGAGCACTAGAGGATGTGTGGATCCCTTGCTATATTGTGTAAGATTAAGATTTACTGTGTAACCCTAATTATGTAAAGGGCACAGGTCAGCCCCACCATGTAAAGATAATTAATATTTGTGTAAATATTAATTATATTATTCAGTTGTACAAGTCGGCCCTATTGTGCTAATATATACACCTATTGTTGTGTTAGGTCTTGCATATATAAGTGAGTAGATCCCCATTGTGGATCACTCACTCACACTTCATTGTAACCTTCTCTTAAGCTACTTGTATGGTTGAAGTGCACACTTCTCTTAGGCACAAGTTTCAAGGTCATAGAGCACCTTCTCTTGACTCTATAACAAAGGATTGCTATTTTTTTCCCTTGATTGAGAAGGGTTTTCCTAGGATAAACTCTTGTGTTCTTGTGCATGGTTATTCTTCTTGTGATATTGGTTACTACAACTATTGTATATGGTATTGTTGCATTGTTTATGGTTCAAGTACATGCTAAATTGAAATAAAATACATGTGCATGAGCTAAGCATCAAAATTCAACATGGTATCACAACATAGTTCCTGAAAGAACCATTGCACAATCCATCCAACACCTTTCCAAGCCAGTCGTCACCTTCATGTCGTAACTGCAAAAACAAACCTCTTCATTTTGCTAGTTTTTTCACTTTCCCTTTGAACATTGGGCCTAATTCTTTCACTGTTGTGTACGACCTCCTTCAACACACCTCCTGCAATCTTAGATTGAAAATTAGAGAAATTTTGATTTTTGGCCCCTAGGGTTTCTGCAAAATTTTGACCTCTAGAGTTTCTACAGTTCATTGAAGGATTTTTGCATCTCACCAGGGTTCTTATAACTTTCTAATGGATTATTGTTGGTAGTCATAAGTCCAATGAAAACTAGGGTTTCTAGCCCAGTCTAGACGTTAGGTTTCCCAGCCTGGATGTTAGGGTTTGTGAAGAATCTGCAAGCCATGAGGAACAAAACTTTGGTGGAAGATAGGCTTGATGGATCAAGCAACTTCAGTTCCTATAAATCAAGACTACAAATCACTCTGGAAGAGGATGAACTGTTGATTTTGATAGAAAAGACTACCATAAACAACAACCGATGAAGAGAAGGTTGATTGGAAGTTAGACGATGTCAAAGCAAGGAAGATAATCATCTATTCAGTAAGAAATCATCTACTACCTTGTATTTATACCTTCAAGACAATTAATGAAATGTATGATGTATTGAAGAAATTTTTTGAGAGAAACAACACAAACATAGCTCTTACATTGAAGCACCAACTTCAAAATATCAAGATGACAAAAGATGACACCATTGCCACCTTCTTCATGGGGATCTCAGAGATCAGCTAGGTGCCATTGGAGAAACCATAACTGACATAGAACTTGTCATGAATACGCTCAATGCTCTTCCAATACATTGGGAACCATTTTTTCAAAGTATCAGTGGAATAACAAATCTACTTGAGTTTGATTGTCTATGGACATAATGCACCCAGGAGGAAACTAAACTTATAGATAGAGGAGTGCAAGATTCCCATCATGATGAAAATCAAGCTCTTGCTTCTCATGCAAAGAGAGGTAGAAGGAATATAAGAAGTTTCAACAAAGAATTAAAGACAAGAAAACTTCAACAACTTCAGGTCATGAAAATAGAAAAGACAAGTCAAAGATTCAGTGTTTCATATGTGACAAGTATGGACACATTGAAAGAAATTGTACTACCATGAAGAAAGGAAGACAACATGCATCCACTGTCAATGTTGATTCAAAACCACCTCACAAAGATGAAGCATTATTCTTCATATCAACACTCTCAAGTACGATCCCTACAGATAGTGATATTTTTTTGATTGACAGTGGTTCTTCCAGACACATGAATGGATATAGAGAGAATCTTACAGACCTTGTAAAGAAAGAGTCTCTTCTACATGTTGTGCTTGGTGACAATGCCAGATATATTGTGAAGGGAGTTGAAACTTCTTATTTCCAACTAGATTTTGACATACCACTTCAATTAAGTGAGGTAATATATGTACCTGGGATGAAAATGAACCTTGTCTCTGTTTCTGCCTTAGAGGATAAAGGCTACAAGGTTACCTTCTCTGAAGGAAAATTTATGTTACATGATACTATTAGCTTGAGAGAGCTATGGCATAGGGGAATTTCTCATTTACATTACAAATCCCTTCCCGCTCTGGGGAAGATGGTAACATGCCTTCCAAAGATACATGTTCAGCATGATGGAATTTGCAAAGGTTGTTCTCTTGGAAGGAATGTCAAGGGGTCCTTCTTGAGCAGTGACAGTAGATCTAATGGGATATTGGACTTGACACATACAAATGTTTGTGGACCCATGACTATTTCTTCCTTGAACAAATATTTGTACTATGTTCTCTTCATCGATGATCACTCTCGGAAGATGTGGATTTAATTCTTGGAGACCAAGGATGGAGTCCTTGCGATATTTCAAGAGTATAAAGCTCAAGTTGAGACCCTGACCGGGAGAAGGATCAAGGTGCTGAGATCAGATAATGGAAGAGAGTACACCTCCAGGGATTTCAATGATTTTTGTATTGAGGCAAGGATCAAGAGGGAGTACACCATTCCTTATAACCCTCAGTAGAATGGGTTGTAGAGAGGAAGAACATAACCATTATTGAGGCAACCAAAGCGATGATACATGATCATAATCTACCTATGATTCTATGGGCAGAGGCATCCATGAAAATAGTGTACGTTCAGAACAAGAGTCCTCATCAGATTCTGAAGAATATTTCTCCCGAATAAGCCTTCACCGGAGTGAAGCCTAAGGTCAAACACTTCAGAATATTTGGGTGTCTAGTATACTTTCATGTACCCAAGGAGAAGAGGACCAAGCTATACCCTTCAGGAAGAAAGGGTACATTTGTTGGGTACAATGAATCTTCAAAGGAATATCAGATATACATCCTTCGTCAGAGACAGATTGAGGTTAGCGGAGATGACACCTTTGAGGAAGAGATAGCCTTCCGAAGATCCATAGAATCTCAGATGAAGATTGACAACGAGAAGAATGAAGAGATAATACCTTCTCCCCCTTCAGAAGTTCAAAGGAGACAATTATTGACCCAGTTGATCCCGTAGCTCCAGTTGATGTTCCTAGAGACATTGCAGTAGGCCATAAGATACATTCTTGGGCTTGACAAACTTTGCAGGAGGCAGAGGGATATGCAACTCCTCGTGGTACATTCCGAGAGAGAAAGAGACCACAGAGATTTTCGAGCTATATTTCAACTATGAGCCACATCATTGATACTGATCCTTCTTGTCATGGAGAAGCAGTCAATCAACAGGTTTGGAAAGATGCCATGACCGAAGAGTATCAATCCATCATGAAGAATGATGTGTGGGATATTGTTCCAAGACCAGAAGGAAAGTCTGTAGTGACTTCCAAGTGGATCTAAAAGATCAAACATGCAGTTGATGGAAGTGTCGAGAAGTACAAAGTGATATTTGTGGCTAGAGGATTCTCTCAGGTGGAGGGAATAGATTACAAGGAGACATTTTATCCTCTTGCTTGATACACTTCCATCCATACGATTATTTATCTTGCAGCATCCATGGGTTGGAGACTACATCATATGGATGTGAAGACATCCTTTCTCAATGGTGAGATTGAGGAAGAAGTTTACATCGAGCAACCAGATGGATTCATGACACATGAGAAGGAGTCTCATGTATGCAAGTTGAAGAAAGATTTGTATGGACTAAAGCAAGCGCCTTGTGCTTGGTATGATAATATTGGTTTATAATTGATGATATTGGGCTTCAACAAGAGTGTTGCTAATCCCAACCTATACTGCCATATTGTTGGTGACGAGTGCCTGATTTTGGTCCTATACATTGATGACTTATTCCTCACTGGTTCAGAAAGTCTTATTGTTGAATGCAATTGTTCATTGACTTCTGAATTCGAGATGAAGGATGTTGGTATGATGCACTACTTCTTGGGACTAGAAGTGTGGTAGAGGATTGATGAGATTTTCCTTAGTCAAGGACAATACACAGTGGAGATATTGAAGAAATTCATGATGACAGACTGCATATCCATGCCTACACCGATGGTGATGAATTTGAAGAAAATGAACAAGGCTTCTTCTGATTCATGCGAGATTGATCCACATCTTTATAGACAACTGATTGGATCATTGATGTATCTGGTTAACACCAGACCTGATATATGCTATACAGTGAGTGTACTCAACCAATTTATGAGTCAGCCGAGACAGACACACTAGATAGCAGCGAAGCATGTGTTGACATATCTACGAGGAACAATTGGTTATGACCTAAGATATGACTCCAGTGTAGACATGAGATTTCAGGGATATGCCGATGCAGATTGGGTAGGGAGCGCAGTGGACCGGAAGAGAACATCCAGTTTTTGTTTTACTTTGGGATCTGCCACAGTTTCTTGGTGCAATAGGAAACATACTTATGTGGCTTTGAATACTGCAAAATCATAGTACATTGCATTATGTGTGGTAGTTCGCGAAGCAGTGTGGCTTCAAAATCTCCTTGCAGACTTATTTGGTCATGAGATGGATTCCACAGTTATCCATTGCAATAACCAAAGTTGTGTGAATCTCTTCGAGAATCTTGTGTTTCACGATAAATCGAAACACATTGAGATCAAATACCATTATATTAGAGATATGGTGCAGAGGAAAGAAATACATGTGCAATACCTTTCTACACACAAGCAAGTTCCAGATGTCTTCACCAAATTGCTTGCCAGGATGAAGTTTGAGTACTTCCATGAGAGACTTGGCCTGGTGGAGAATGCCTCCCTAGCTGAGAGGGAGTGTTGTTGATTGCAAATTCATGAGACATTATCCAGGTCGTTCTCCTCTATACTGAGTTGAGACAATCTGTGAGAGAGCCCATGTGATGGGTGTGTCATACTCCTCTGGACCGAGTTGAGATGATGTGTGGTCTCTTGTCTTTCTATTTTGGACTGAGTTAAGACGATTTGAGATGGTCTTTGGTTAGACTCCTATGGACTTAGTTTAGTCGACTTGAAATGGATCTCCAGATGTTACTCTTATGGAATTAGTTAAGTTGATCTGTTGAGAGTGACATCCCTATGGTTGAGCACAAGTGGAGGTGTCCCTAGTGGCTGAGCACTAGAGGATGTGTGGATCCCTTGCTATATTGTCTAAGAGTAAGATTTACAGTGTAACCCTAATTTTGTAAAGGGTATAGGTCGACCCCACCATGTAAAGATAATTAATATTTGTGTAAAGATTAATTATATTATTTGGTTGTACAGGTCGGCCCTATTGTGCCAATAGACACACCTATTGTTGTGTTAGGTGTTGTATATGTAAGTGAGTAGATCCCCATTGTGGATCACTCACTCACACTTCATTGTAACCTTCTCTTAATCTACTTGTATGGCTGAAGTGTGCACTTCTCTTAGGTGCAAGTTTCAAGGTGATAGATCACCCTCTTGTGTTCTCTAGGGTTTATGGTGTGGGGGATCTTTTCTTGACTCTATAGTAAAGGATTGATGGGTTTTCCCCTTTATTGAGAATGGTTTTCCTAGGATAAACTCTTGCGTTCTTGTGCATGGTTATTCTTCTTGTGATCTTGGTTACTGCAACTATTGTATATGGTATTGCTACATTGTTTATGGTTCAAGTACATGCTAAATTGAAATAAACTACATGTGCATGAGCTAAGCATCAACATTCAACACCACCAAGTTGAAATAAGGAAAAGAGCATAATTTCCAAGCATACGTTACCTAATCAGAAGTAGTTTAAAATGAAACACACTCAAATGCCTCAAATATTGAAATGACACTCACCATAATACTTGGCTTGTACCTCATGGAGCAAGACCCAATTTCTTTTAGAAGTAAGCTTATGTGGCAGATACCATCATAATGAATCTGAGATCTATGGTGGTGAGGTAGGCCTTTGTCTATGCAATTGGACGTTGTCAACCATCTGTCTCTTTGTACTCCATGTCTGCAACATGAGGGCCTCAAGACATCATCTCCTTATTTATCCCTAGGAATTGAAGATAACATCTGGCTCCCACTCGGGGACATATACTCACCATAGAGTGCATGAGAAAATCATGATCTCGTGGTTAGACTTGTGCCTACATTGAAACATGATAATGTAAAATCTAGGGTGGCTCTACTCTCCCTTTGTCCATATAATCAAAATTATAACTTCAAAATTGACAACTAATTTAGTTTTTTTTTTTTTTTTTTTCATATATATGATGAAAGAAACATGTAAATCAATAATGAAAGTAGAGAAAATTGGAAATCAGAGATGAAATGCAACTAAACTTCCATGATCAATCAATATGCAAATGCAAGAAATCAAGATAACCTACCTACTTACGTGGGGCCTGAGCCCCGAAGAAGTCAAGTACCTTGAATGTAGGGATGGAGAAGAGACCCATCCATTGATAATGACATATTTCTCCCGTCCAAGGCTGTCAAGTAGTATTTCTCTTTCTTAGACTTCTTCTTGATGATGTAAGCACCAAGCCTGATCTGAAAATAGAAGGCTGACTTGTTATGTTATGCAAGCACCCTCTACTTCATGAAAATAAACTTTACAGGACCTTGCTTCATGTGTTAAAATATGCAAGATAAACTTATGTGTTAAGTTCATGTATCTTCTTTTAAATGTTTATCTGTGAGAAATT
>ML793350.1:242370-268264 GCA_009831015.1 Picea engelmannii | reverse complement strand
CTTTACAGGACCTTGCTTCATGTGTTAAAATATGCAAGATAAACTTATGTGTTAAGTTCATGTATCTTCTTTTAAATGTTTATCTGTGAGAAATTGTTCTTTTAAATGATTAAATATGTGCTTTAAATGAAAACACAGCAACACAACTTGCAACAAATAAACCATCAAACTCAGAACAATCACCACATGATAAAGGAGTTCACCCCCCTCCGGGCTACATCTCCTTGAGCCTCCATAATGGACTTGGCTCTCTGGGATTAATTAGTCAAAAGTTATTTTACAAGCTTCTTCTTAACTCCAATGGAAAAACAGAATGTACCATTGAGATCAGAACACATAAAAACCCCAAAAATGACTAATAGAACTCTGAAAACGGAGCATGGCTCATCCGGGCATGACCTCTTCTACATGTGGCCATAAGCTTCCCTGAGCTTCTCTTTCGAAAAAATCACCTGTAAAAGTCCTCAACAGCCTCTAAAACCTGTCCCAATGTGTTTATCAATTAGCCAAAAATGATTATTCAATCACAGAAAACAAACATAGGCTCACGAAACCATGTCCTCCATCAATGAGGGCTTCAAACTCCCTGGAGCTTGCTAAAAATTCAATGGTGAAAAACTTGCAGAAGAAGTCTTTAAATGGCCTTGAAAACAACACCAATGGATCTAGCACATCCAAAAACCCCTAGCTAGGCTTTTACGGCACCTCAATCGGCCAAAAGATGAAGAAGTTAGGCCTCCTCCATTTTTCTCCTTCAAGCTTTCTGAAACTGGCTCTACAAAACGCACCTCTGTGTGCATGAACCAAGAACACGCTCCAAAATGTGCGTTAAAACCTAGCCCCACGCAAAACCAAAAACCGGTCCAAACTGTAGGATGATTAGGGCGCCTCCAGCCCCTAACCGCCTAGCTCTCGGTCACAAGGTCCTCCATACGACCGCGCTCTCATATAAAAAGGGCCACGAGTTTTAAACCAATGCAAATGCGCCAAGTGGCGAGTGTATAATAGGTTGTTAACCATTTTAAAAACTAACTCCCGCGTGCAAATGGTGTAAAAATCCGTGGTCATATGGTTTCAAACACATGCGACCGGGGTTGGGGCTAAGCCCCAGCCCGGACGCGCCCCAAATCACATTTAAATGCAATTTAAATAAAATGAAAACCATTGTTTATACAAGCACCACCATGCGGTGCGTTGGCTAGGTGGAGGTTTGTAAAGGCTTTGGCAACAGGGGAGGTCACCGGTTCGAATCCGGTCGGCTCCACAAATTTTTGAACCAACACACAAACCAAAAATGGGGTGCCACGTGGCAGCCCATGACTGGGCCACGTGGCACTTTACCATATGCCCAAAACATGCCACGTGTCGCATCATCATTTGTCGAACTGTCAGACAATAAACGAATGCCACATCACCTGCCATGTCATCATATGATCGCCACGTCAAATGCTGACATCATCCGTGCCACGTCACCGTACGGTTGCCACGTCAAATGCTGACGTCATCCGTGCCACGTGTCACCCTTCCAGTGGTGACACGTGTCACCTTCGAATTGGTCCAACCGTACGCCCAAAAAGCCAAATCTTCTTGACACGTGTCATCACCTAGAGCTGCCACGTGTCCTGTACGGACCTACCACGTGTCCTGTACGGACTGTACGGACAGGTACAATCAACATCAAATTTTTGCCTGTTTGGCTTGGCAAACAGATCGCGATATCTTCTCCATACGGACTCCGTTTGAAAAAGTAAATATACCATCGGAATCAAGAAGACGAGACGGGCGCAATGGAACCGTTTTCGTCGCATTCCAAGCACTTTGAAATTTGAGCAAAATTTGACCCCCTGGTCCAGATTTTGATCAAAGCCAATAACCATCATCATTCTGATCATATTTAGGCTTTCCCTTCCTCTTATCCAACATGAACACAAGACTTCCTTCACTATAGTTGACATAAGGTATAGTCTTGATGTAAGGATAGGAAGGGGGTTCTGTGTTGACTACATCTTTAATGGATTTCTCACGTTCTTTGTTTTCTTTATCTTCTTTATTTAATATTTGGATGGACCCTGGTTCTTTCCCTTGGAACTTCACAAGCTTATCCTTGTATTCATTCGTTCTTGTAAGTGATGTATCTATGCAATATTCCTACGCAAAAGGCAGGTCCCATGGATCATATTTGATGATCTAGCGGGGTACATCAATGTCACACTCACTATTGTAATTAGGACTATTGGGATCGATCACATGCTTCCCATCCCTCTCCCGACTATATAGAATCTCAAAAGTGCCATCCCCCCATGGGAATATGCACGTGGGTGAGATCCATACTGAGGAAACCCCTAAGAGTAGTGGACCAACTTCTTAATAGAAGCATTCCCCAAGAATATGGAACATCAATCACCACTATGTTCATAATGAGGTTGATATGAGGAAAATCAATTAGGTAAACTTCAACATTTTCACAAAGCCCATAAAATTTGACCTTCTTGGAATCAATACCATAGACATTTCCATAAGGTTGAGTTGTCTTCAAATCAAGTTGTTCCATCACCTTCAAGGACATTGCATTTGATGAGGCTTCAAAGCCCAATATTCAATTGTTCAAAGGGAGACCATTTATCCCCAAAGAGAGATAGAAGGGAGGGTTATTATCTCTCTACCGATCAATATACATGGTGTTCAATATTATTGGAGGATCCTCTTTTTTGGTTGGTACTTTCAATAACTTCAAGACTTCCTTCCTTACAGAAGGAATCTTGCACATATCCGTCACATGGACTGTCATATTTAACTTCCCAAACATGGTCGACATGTCTATGTTTAATTGAATCTCATCTTCTGCCGAGGTTGGATTTGGAAGCAGTGCATGGACTGGAGGTAGGGGTGGTGGGACCACCTTCTCCGTAGATGGAAGAGGAACTTCCACTTCTAGTTGTAGTAGAGTGGAAGGTTGTAATGGAGGAACCGAAGTCTTGTTCCTTCTTTCATATGTCAGAATTTCCTTTTTCCTCAATTCCTTTCTCTAATCCTCTGTTAACTGATTTAATACTTGGATTTGTCCCTCTCTTTCTCCTCTTTTTCTGACTTCATCAATATGTTCTTATGTAATATCTTGTCTTGGAAATTACAGATCATGTGCATGAATTTTATGCTATCAGGGGAATATACATCACGTCAGGAGCATTGATCTTCTCGATGAGGTTCTTGACATGGAGAACACCATGGTGTTTCTTCTGTGTTGACCATTCTAACCAGGTTCAACGTGTCATGAGATTTTGTCTCTTGTTGAGGCTTTATCCTCCAATCGGTGGCATCTCTATATTGTCTAGTAAACTGAGGTATGGGGGAATATTGATTTCTCTCCACAGTGGTCAAGCGACCCATGATTTTATTTTGAGCTTGGACAAATTGAGTACTCATCTGGTCTATCTTCTTAGTCAAGAGAGAAATTGGATCTGGTGTACTACTACTTGAATCTTTGGTCTTTACTTCTGTTTTAGTATGAGGATACTAAAAAGGATCAACCTTGGAGTCAAGAATATTCTCTTTAATATTTGCGCTCTACTCTTTGTCTTGTGGAAGGGTTTTTGGCTTCTTATCCTTCAGGATGAAACAAAATTTCCCATCGAAAGCATTCATATAAAGGAGACAAACAACTGCATTTGGAGGACATAGATCCATCGAGATTTGGCTGTACAGTCTGTCAAACCTGTTGTCAAATTCACTTACTATATCATTCCATTTCTTCTTTATCTGATTGTGCTGAGCTACAAGAATTTTGTTGTCCTTATTTTCTGTCCATCTGTTCTTAACAACTTAGCGAAATATTCATAAGATGCTACGTGGTTATGAGGAAGGCCCCTGAACCATCTTTGGACATCTTTAGTTAGTGATGAAGCTAGCAACCTCATTTCCACATCCTCATGTTCTACTTTTGTGTTCTCCATGTCTCGGCCCATGGCATAGAAATGATTGTCGGTTGTTATCACATTATTTCCCAAGAAATTTGACAACCATTTGTTAGACTCTTTTGGCATGGTAGTCGGATATCCGGGGATAGTGACCATGTTCAAGGGTTTGTAGAGGTATTTTTCCCAAGGGTGATCCATTGGAGCAAGAGAAAGTGTACCTTGGAAAAGGGTTTTAACAATGAGAGGCTTAAAGGGAGGCCTTCTTCGATAAAACTTAGAAGGCTTGAATCTCCCCAGGGGAAAAGTCTTAAGGGAAGGTGGATTCTGAGATGGTGGAGTCGCTAGATGAGCTTGAACAAAATCTCATCAAGGGTGGAAGGGGTACGTCCTTCAAGTGATGTCGCCAGGAAAGCTAGGGGTAAAGGCTTTAGGATGGAGGCTTGCCATAGTGTCATTAGGGCACAAAATACAATTAAAAATCATGCCCCACAACAACGCCAAAATGTTATCACACAAACTGTAGGTTGGGAAAATCCCGAACCAATCCACAAGATGGAGATAATTGTGGGAGAGTCTACCCATTGTCACTTTAGATAAATCCTCCCCTCGCTTTAGTGAAGGAGAACTCCAACACAAGGGAGGAATCATGGGTGACCCTAGGGGGAAATGAGATGGAAAGTGAGGTTATGGAAGTGATACCCCTATAGGTCAAACTACTAAGTGGAGAAGTGGCATGGAAACAAGTCTCAGAGATGGTTAATGGTTTCCGAGCGCTTGGGTACCTGCGGAAGATAGTTGTACCTGCATGAGATACAAGAAGAGACAAGTATACAAGATCAAAGATTAAGTGGACAAGTAAGATAATCTTTTTGTCTAAAAATATAACAGTAAAAAAAAGTATATATCAACAAGGAACAAAACTAATTAATGCAGATTTAACCACTCAAAGCACCAAAGGTTTATTGAGAGATGAAGCACAAAATATGTAGATTAATTCCCAATACTTTAGCACAAACTTTAGTGGTATTAAAGGGTTGTTATTAATGTTTTCAAATTATATTTGTAACATACAAATGGCTGTGTCAAATGTTTTCTATAGCAGAAAGATTCAACCACAATAATAAGCAAGTAATCTGACAAAAAGTTCACCAATAAGCAATAGAATCATAGTAATGGCTTACAAGAAAATTTCCATGGTTGACATCCAAGTTAAAATTGAAGATATAGAGTGATTTTATGCATCCCTAATGGTTGTATATTTATTGTTATAACAACAAAAAGATATCCTTGGCTAAATAGGATTCCCTAGTGGCTCAAGTAATCTAGTAGAGAGTATAATTGATTCCACTTCAAACAATTTTAAAATCTCGTAAAATCACATTACCCAATGCAAATTTTAGATTAGTGCCTTTAAAATATTAGGTAAATGGAGTCTTGGATGTGTGAGTTAGATCCACAATATCACTAGGGGTAGGCATTTTTCATATGCCAAAATCCTCATTTTTTCCCTTTATAAACCCTTATTTGATCCCAACATTTATACCAGATAGTATCAATGGTAAAAGTTTAAATCCTCAACTTATTTTGGTTATTTTGGATGCAGTGTAGTTTAATTCATTGTTATATTGAAGAAGCTACAAAATCTTCTTATTATGCAGCTATCGAATTCCTGTAAATGATAACGAATTTCTCTAGCATATTCATTTAAATTCAAGGTTCAGGCTTCTTCCATAATTATTCCAAAATCATACCAGGTGCCAAATCGATAGCTCTAGCTCATCCATATGTCAGATCAACATAGGGATCCTCTAGTAAGACAAAAATTAAAGGTCAACGTTTTGGTCAACTTGCTTATGTGGCAATGATGTGGCACAAATTCGTAGCTCAAACTCCTCCAAGATACCAGTTCAAGGAATAAAATTGCATGGAGAAATTCATGCATTCTATCATGAATTTCTCCATGGCATTTGTTGTTATCTTATGTCTACCATATCATTGTAAATCATAAAACACACATACAGTTATGAGTTGGTTGATTACAGTTATAGTGCAAGTTGTAGGTTGGGTAAAGCCCAACCCAAGCACAAAGCAACAACTACAACTTGGGAATCCTACACCCAATGTCACCTCAATGTAGGTCCCACACTTCAAGGGTGACTAGGTCACTTTAGGAAGGCGATCTCGGTGACCCTAGGGGGATTGAGATGGAGATGGAGAAAAATGGAAGTGAAGGCCCTAGAGGTCAATTCTAAGTGGAATAAAATATAGGGATAGATTCCTTACAAGTCAAGTATTTGGTGTCCCACATGTATAGTACTTCTTCAGATGATTATACCATCCCGAGACACAAGAAAATACATTTTTCAATGATCTATGTTAGTTGGATCTGAAAGTTAAGCTTGCTGTCCCTAATTTGCAGAAAAAGACAAAAATATATATTAGCAAGTAAATGGTACTATAAGCTTCTCAATAAGTGCTAAATATCAAGTAGAAAATACAAGAGAAAGACTAGATAAACTAAAGATGAAAAACCAATATTCTAGCACAAAAGATAAGGTTGTTGTAGACACTTGTCTGCAGCAAATTATATCAGCCTTATGGTTGTAACATTCAATGTATTACAGCAAGAAAATCAGCCACTGAAATCCCCTCAAAATTTTCCAAAAAGTGCGCTAGGTCAAGGAGAGTAAGTGTGCAAACTTTGAGCAAAATCCAATGGTTGATAAGAGAGTTATTCAAGAAAATGAGTTAGGGTTTCTGCATCCCTAATGGATGAAGATGCAATTTTGTAAAAACATAAAGAATTAGTCCCTTGACGGGGACACCCTAGTGGTAGTGATATTCCCAAGGCACAAGGAGTACAATCCACTTTGCAAGAAGTGAAAATGACCGAAATTCACGGTTCCCAATGCAATATTTTATTTCTCCAATGCAAAAAAGAGTATGACTAGTGCCTTTTCTATTGGGTTAATCCATTCAATTAAAAAAGAGCTAGATAAACCACCTCCTTGGGGGTGTAATCCCTTTTACTTACCAAGGAAAGTTTCTCTAGCTAGGGTTTAGCTAAGAGGGTGTATTCCCTTATACTTCTCTTAGCAAAACCTTGTTAAAGCAATACTTAGATGAAGCATAAAGTGATGAAGACTATGGTGGGGGTGTATGCCCTTATACTTCCCACCTAGTTCCTAGCACAATAACCTTGACTTGAAACAATGATAGCATGATAGTAAAATACCATACCAAGATCAAGAGAAATGCTAAGATAATCCACCACAAGAGCTAGAAAGCATCATCCAAAGCTAGTTCTAGACCTCCTCCATCAACCATTCATAAACATAGTCACAAAAAAGTGCGCAAGAGATAGAAAGAGCCAAGTGTGATGCAAATTTCAGACCAAGTAATCTCACAACAGGGAAAGTTATGATTAAAATGAGGTCTTATGATCTCTATTTATACAAAATGTAGCTAATATAATTTGTCTACAAATTAAGGAGTAAACCACAAGATTAGGGGTCAACAACCCTAATATTTCTCCCTTAACAAAGTAATATTAAACAAATCACTTAAAATTTCATTTTTTGCACAAATAAAACCCTAATTTAGGAGGATGTCACCTCTTTAAGGGAAGTTTTGCCACTTTGAGGAAGTCGTTGGTGTTGGAGAAACATGGGTAAGCCTCCAAAGGCCACATGTCAAGAATCTAAGAAATATCATCATGGTGAAGACCTTTCTCCTCCTCAAATGTCCATGTGTCAAAAGAGTGACATCTCACTACCATGCCATAGCCCCAAAAGCATGATGTCACACTAAACAATAGGACATTTTTCTCCTCCTGGGAAAACCGTTTGGAAAGTGAGGGTTGGGCTAGGTTGTCCAAGTCATCATCAAGGACTTCCAAGTATGATCTTGCTCATCCGACATGTGGGCCTATGGCATCCAACCTGTGGGCTTGTAGCCCCATGGAATCCCAAGCTATAGGCTTGTTCTCCCAAAACTATCCACAAACTAGGTCTTGCAAAGACAAATGAGCACACCCTCCAAGGATCTCAAGTCACAACATCATGATAAGTGAATCCAATCAATAAATAAGCCATCTAAGCATGTGCATCAAAGATCACTATATCAAACAATTAACAGCTCAAAGACACTATGCGACTTGTCAAGATTGAATATGGGAGGGTTGATGAGGTGTCTTATTCAATATATCTTTCCCTAGGTCAAGGAGAGTTTCCAAGAGATCCCTCTCTAAGCCATGTAAAGTTGATGAAGTGGTTGGGGTCAAGACTCAATGGGAATAAGGCTCATGACATATAAGGGGTCATAGTGTCTCATTCATAGGTTCCATTGTAGAGAGGGTGTGGTACCTTCATCCACAATGCACTTTTTCCAAGCCCATCAATTCGCCTTTTATCTTTATTTCTTTATTTTCTTTCAATATAGCATAATGAGTGTTTGAAGGTCACTGCCCTGGTGTGGTGACCAGGTGGTGGAAATGCCACCCACAAACACCTAATGGAAATGAGAATCCTGTCTTGTGATGAGACCCCCTTTCTCTCAACCATGCAACTGAGAGCCATTACCTTGGTTTGGTGACCAGATGATGGTAATTTCATACCACTATATATTCCTAGATGTGATAGGTTGGCTCATGATGAGATCTTCTATCCTTCAACTAGCCTTTTAAGCATTGTTTATTATATTGCGGGTCACCTTTATTCAATGATAAGCATTTCATTGTTTTCTTGGGTGATCCTTGGGCGAAGCATATGGAAGGCTTATACAAGGTTTTTATCTTTTACCCAACATCAAACCCTTTGGGCCTTTAGCCCCTTCTTTCCATAGAATGAGGAACAACCCCTTCTTGGGTCAATACACCCCAAAATCCCAAGAGATAAGGAAATGGAGGGAAATAATGATGGAAAGTGGTAAGTATGGTCGGGAATGGTACGATGGCTCATTAAGGGAGTTCCTAGTAACAAACCCATTCCCAAGGAAGACCACTTACTAGGGCACAATGTCAACCACCAAGGTGAAGCAGGGAAAAAGGCATAATGTCCAAGTATATATCATGAAATCTAGAGCAATCTAAGATACAACATAATCAAATGGCTTGAATATTGAAATGATTCTCACCATAATACTGACTTGTACCTCATGGAGCAAGGGCCACTGCCTTCCGGAAGCCAGTTGATGCAGTGGATGCCGTCTGAAAAACTGTGACCATCTCCGGTGGTGAGTGGGTTTTTCATCTATGCAAAGGGTATTTCTAGTCATGTAGTCTCTCATCACTCCATATATGCAACCTAAGGGCCTCTGGCTCCTACTTGGGGACATGTTCTCGTCTGTAGAGTGCATGAGAACCACAACATCTCTTGGTAGACCTGTTCCTACAAGGAAACATCAAACTGTCAAGTGCAGGATGGCCTACTCATCCTTGTTCTCATATGATGATAATCCAAACCCACTTAACTAGAAAAATAAATTTTTGACATTTTTTGAAAAAAATTCTAAACTAAACATGAAATCAATAGTGCAAGTAGAGAAAAATGAAAATGAAATGCATCTAAACTAACATGAGAAATCAAGATGCAAAATGCAAGGAATCAAAATGACTTACCTACTTACCTGGGGCATGGGCCCTGAAGAAGTCATGTGACCTGAATGTGAGGTTAGAGAAGAGACCCATCTACTGGTAGTGACATCTTTCTCCCATCTAATGCTGTCAGATAATACCTTTCTTTGTCAGACTTCTTCCTGATGATGTAATGGCCAAGCCAATAATTATTGTCTTCTTGGTCATATCTGGGCTTGCCCTTTCTTTTGTCCCACATGAGCACAAGGATTCCTTCATTGAAATTGATGCAAGGTGTATTCTTATCGTGTGGAGGCTCTGTGTGGATTGTATCTGTGACAACTTCTTCATGTTTCTCATCTTCCTTTTGTATAATATGGATAGATCCTGGCTTCTTCCCATGGTACTGTGTAGTCTTCTTTTTATATGTCCATGGGAGAAACATCTCTATTGAATGTTCCTGCATGAAGGGTAACTTGGATGGATCATACTCAATAACTTGTGGAGGAATATCATAGTAGTGTTCATTGACATAGTTGGCCCCCCTCAAATTCATCACATATGTATCTTTCTTTTCCCTGTTATGTAATATCTCATACGTGCCATCACCCATGGGAATATGCTCATGTGTAAGGTTCATGCTAAGGAAACCTCCAAGGGATGAGGACTAGGTCCTTGACAAGAGCATTCCCCAGGAATCATGGGCATCGATCACCAATATGTCCATGAGGACGTTGATATGTGGAAAATATTTCAGAAATACCTCAACATCTTCACATACTCCCAATACCTTAACTCTTCTTGAATCAATACCTCAAACATTTCCATAAGGTCGGGTTGTCTTCAAACCAAGTTGTTTCATTACCTTCAAAGACATGAAATTTGGTGAGGCCCCTGAATCAAGCATGCAGTTGTTCAAACCGAGGCCATTCATGCCTAATGAAATATAGAAGGGAGGGTTCTTGTATTTTGTCCAATCGAGATATATAGTATTCAAAATGATGGGAGGATCCTCCTTCTCGGATGGAACCTATAATATCCTCAAAAATTCCTTTTTTACGGAAGGTATCTTACACATTTCTATCACTAGGACTGTCATATTTAGTTTTCCAAACATGTTTGCAACATCTATATTCAACTGAATAACATCTGTAGAAGTTGGCTTAGGAAGTTACTCACATACCAGTGGTGGAGGTGGTGGAGCTACCTTTTTCACTGATGGAAAATAAGTGTCAGTATGTAGTGGAGGGGCTGAAGCATTTTTTCTTCTGTAGGTTAGAATTTCCCTCCTCCTTAATTCCTTCTTTTGATCCTTTGTCAGTTTATTTAAGGCCCAGAGTCTCCCCTCTCTTTCTCCTATTCTTCTGAATTCATTGATCTATTTTTGAGTAACTTATTCATCGTTGAGATTGAAAATCATGAAGTTTATATTATTGGTGTTGGTCCTAAAGTCTGCACTTGAGTTCTAAAGGGCAAATCTAGGCCACCTCAAGTTTTGGGATGATTATTATTTTGATAATTTGATTTTTTGGGTCAGTTAGAGGGTTGGTTTTATCAAGACAGGAGCATGGTTGGGTTTAAAAAATGATATGGATGAGGGTCCTCCTTGGATGGTGGTACACTAATGACAGACAAGTGAAATAATAGAAAACAAAGGGAAACAACAAATTACTCAATGAATAATCCGCTGCAAGAAGTTCAATACTTAAAATATCATTTTAAGACATTAAACATGTATCAGAAACACAATTTCTCCCACAGGTTGCAATAAAAACAAATCTTCACCAAGCATTAGCTATTTTCATAGGTTGCATATCAATAAAGACAAGTTATACAATAGCCAAAGGAAATGAAATGTACTTTTCACAAATAAAAAACTGCATTCAAGATAAGATAAGAACACATGAAGATTTGAATGAAACACTATCATCAAGAGTATATTCACTAGGCAAAGAGATTTAATCCATGCATAGAACGGGTCCACCCAGTCTGATGTATTGCTATCATTTCCCAAAAATCGAACCCTCAAAACATACATAAACTACATATTTATCAGAGTTGCATAGGCTCTCGTCCATTTGGGACTGAGACTTAACTCTACATTAACAATTGTAGAACGACTAATTGACTTGAATAAAACACTGCTGGAGTACAACAATGTATAATTCACACTTGACTTAATAAAAAAGAGTGGTTCTTATCACACATAGAAGACCACTTATTATGCTTTAAACTAAATAGAGTCTTGAACTGAATAATTGAAAACTGACACTAGCGATGAAACTGGACTGATGCGAGTGCTGGAATGAACTGATACTATGGCAGAAACTGATTCGAAGTGACAAAGCTGAGTTCTGCATTGATCATGGCGTGCACGTGTGCGGTTGGAGGCCACTGGAGACAACTAGATGTGTAGTGTGAAAATCTCCTAGAGTGACGTGGTGACCTGACATCATATAAGTGCGTGATTGTGGAAGTTGTCGAGGGTGGTTTGGATGCACACTGCTCCGATTCCTGAAATCCACCACCAAATTCCACATACCTCATAAGCTATACCATGGTTTCAATTGTGGGACTGCTCTAGAAAATTAATGCTCGAGCATTTTCTGTCCCCACAATGAAGTGTGGCCATCGATCTTGTCACAATATTTGATCTGAGTGACCCTGCTACTTTAGCACCAATGCTAAAGTTCTATTTGTCTGCCATGTGTCCTGACATATGAGTGCCATGTGTCTCAGGCGAATGAGTGCCATGTGTCTCAGGGACTTCGGGCTTTGAGAGTTTATGAATGTTGTTCTTGGAAATATCCCGGAGTACTATGAGCCCAGTTGACGTGGTAGTCTCTAAGGACTTCGAGCCTTCAGGAGCTCAAAATGTAAAGCATGGAAAAATCCCGGAGTAGTACGGGCCCAGTTGATGTGGCGGGCCCTCGGGACTTTGGGACTGTTGTTCCTGAGATTAAACTTAAGGCTCAAAGAGTAATGTCAGGAATCAAGAAAGTTTAAAGAGAATGTTTTTAAGGAGTTCTTTTCTACCTTAGTTATATGAAAAAAATTCCTTAAATGGAATTAACAGTATGGTAGCATAGAGGCCATATTTTGTGTTTAAGGAAAAATTGTAATATCGAATGAGGTGAGATAAAAACAAAAAACTATTAAACAAAGAAAGACATCAATTGTTGAAGAGTCTCACCTTGTTGAAGTAGAATAAAATAGACAGTGTAACCTTGAATAAAGTATAAAATATAGTAATCCACACAGCTCACATGTCTTGATTTACTGACAGTAAATGCAGAGGAAAAACTGCTTACTTAACGAATTACTGATGTAATGTGATTACAGTAGTTGTTGTAATAAATTGAAATCAAACCCCCCGGATGAGGTGCCACACAGAGAGGGAAGGACATGCGGATTAGTGCCAGGTGGTGCCATAAATGTTGGCCACTGGATCCCATATCCTCACCATAAATGAATGGGAGTGAACCCAGACAGTGGACATCAAACGATGAGGCCTCTCACTCGAGCGAACAGGACAGTCGATGAACACATTAAGACCATAGCCTTAATGGCCAAATATATCACCTTCATCCTTATCAACCACCTTGGAGGATTTTTGATGCATTTGGAGTTTGCAGAGCCGAAGGCTGAACCTTCAAAGAGTAGGGACAGAGACACCCCTTCAGCCGGTATCCTGACAATAGCTTTGCTTCTAAGCATGCCATGAGCAAGGGGGTGGCCTCGCAGAGGCATGGCATGGTACGCAGCTGATTCACGCAGGAAGCAGCAGAAGAATTTTGAAAAAGCATTGGCTCTAGCTAGCAGGAGGAAAACCAGGAAGTCCAGGAGAATGGGAATGCCTCCCAGAGCGTATGTTGAGGAGATTGCGTCGGATGAATCCATCCAAATATACACAGAGAATCTTCTCTTCATGGTCCTAGACAATTGGAATCCCCCTGCTTGTTTTGGGAAGGATGCAATAACCCCTTCTCCAAGAACAACGCACGGTCCCAAGGATGCTCCAGCTGAGGAATTCATAGCTTTTTTCATAGAGGAAGAATTCCAGAAAGGCATGGAAGGAAACAAAGAGGAATTCACGACCGCCGAACCTCCTGAGGTAGTCGCACAGTGAAATAGGCAGATAGAGCACCAGGGTGGCAATGTAAAAGAACGAAAGGATGAGGCTGACCAACCACCACTCCTTCAACCGGAGCACCTCAATTTAATTTTTGACATACGCAGCATGGTGGATGACCAGATATTCAGGGCCATCCGCATAAATCAATGCCTTGATATGATCTACGCTACCTACTCCAGTGCTTCCCCAAGATGCCAATGCCCTACTTGCACACAGGTCTATACAATTCTAGTCAAGCAAGGAAAGAACGAAGATGAGGATAAGAACACCGACTAAAAGGTTTTTTACATGCTCACAGTTAGAAACTTTTTTCTTTTGTTGCATACCAGAGATATAGCTCAGTTAGCTTGTAGTAATGCTAGTGGTAGCATAGTAAAGACAAGACTTGGTGTAAAGGTGGCCATGCATCCTGGTTTCCTTTGGGCAGGATGGAAGCCTGGAATTTTGAGTTCGAAAAGTGGCATGGAACGACTAGTTGTCTCGGTTTCCTCTATAGGTGGGATAGTTGGCAGTTCAACAGAACTTTGTAATTCTGCAACTTTAATATAACAGGACCTACCTTTTTTACTTAAAATAAATAAATAAATTGAAATCAAACATTTATCAAGGAATTGCTTAAAGAAATGCTGAGATATGGAAAAACAAGAGAAACACATAACTCAAACTAAACAAAATTTGGAATCTCTCTCTGCACTTGTATTAATACTAAATAAGGAGAGTTTTCTCTATTATGTTCAGCAAGAAGAAGCCCTTCATAGATATTGAATCTATGTATTTATACAAACTGTCTCAATTCAAAATGGTTGGATTTATTATAATTAAAAATAACAAATATTTTTGAACAAGGCAACAAAATGAAAAATCTGAAGAGCTCCACTAGCGTTCTCCTTTGTCTCTTCGTTTGCTGGAAGAAATGTATTTTTTCCTCATTCTTTAGCCTGGATATAGTTTTCGTCTGATCTTCTTGATGATCAGACATACATTTCTGGCCTTTTTTCGTTTGTTTCCATCTACGCCTCAAATATGTGAATAACATGTACATGTTTCTTTACTTATTTCCAGATGTGCTTGTTTTCCCATATTCAACACATTGGATGCATTTACTCAATAGTTGCACCACTAACCTTGAAGGCTCAATTGCTTCTTTCACCTAAAAAGTGTATAAATTCCTCTCTACTTGATGCAACTTTTCTTGTATCCTTTTCACTCCTTGAGATGTGACCTATAACTGTAAGCTTGGGTTTACTATCCATTTATTTATTTGAAGGAGATCAATCTGGTTCATTTTCTGAATGGTCGTTCGAGCTTCTTCTTTTCTTTTCCTGGAATTATACTGGTTCTTTGGTATATCAATTTGAACCAGGGCTTCAGAGATAAAATTTCCTTCAAAATCAATTATTCCTTTGTCTAGTGATGACAACGCTTCTATACAAGCTTCATTTACCTCTTTGGCAAGTCTTTTGCTTTCCGCTAGATTTGTTTTCCATGCCTTTAAATCCATATCACCTCTTATTTGTTCCAAAAGAGAAAACTGAGGAAAATCTGAGGCATCATCCTTTGTTACCAATAATTCGGCCTCTTGAAACTTAAATCGAGTTGAGTGAGCTTCTCTTTCTTTGATGTAGATGTCTTTCAGGGAAATATCTACTACTTGGTAGCAATTCTGGATGGCATCAACCTTTATAAAAATATCTTGCTGGGCCTTTTCCATTTTCTCGTTTACCTCCAGTGCTTGAGTCTGAAAAATTGATATCTCTACTGATGTACCTTCAGTCAAGTCTAACTTGGCTTGCAATTGCTTTATTAACTCCTCTTGTTGAGTGAACAATCCTTTGTTGGCCTGTGAATTATGATGGAGCTCTTCAAGGTTAGCTTGTAGCTGTTGAATTTGATGCCTATCATAAGCTTTGATTGTTCAAAATCTTGGTTCCTCTTATTCTTCACATTCTGTTCCATGGTCATTATTTGATCTTGCAACTTCCCTACCAATAAGTTTCTCTGTTTTATCTGCTTGACCAGATTTTCTATAGATCACTGATTTGCAGTGGCAAAGGCACCTAATGAACCAACCACTTCCTTCGCGAATTTTGAATCATCGTGATCATTTCCATCGTATAACATCCTTTGCCTCTTGGTCATTACCCCATGCTTCTGTTGTGTTTCTCGTTTGACGATGGACCTCTATTTCTTGTTGAAGAAGAAATCCGAAGGAGGCATCTCTTCGGGCGGAATTGGGGTGAGATCACTTATAAAAATTACTTCAGAGCTAGGATATCCGAAATTTGACTGCAACTGTGTCAATGAAGTAATTGGGGTACCGATCTCCGTAGATAGTTGTTGCTCAGCAGTGCTAGCAACAAATGTGGCTAGTGTAGAAGGAGATGTATCATGTCCTTGCTTTAGGAAGGCTTTGAACTGATTTGTTGCATGAGGGCCTAGTGAACTTGATAACGAAACTTTCAATTCCTGAGTCAAAACTTTGGAACCCTTTGGGGTTTCCTCAGTATCCTATTTACCAGAGTTCCCTGAATCAAAACTTGGAGGTGCATATCCCTATGCATGCGAAGTGGCTACTGATTCTCCCTGTAATACTTTCAGTAGGATGTTTCATATGTGTCTTTGAAATATGAGCAAACTGGCCCGCTAATTTGGGGACAAGGTTTGGAATCTGTTCAATACTTCCTCATAAGACCTGACTCCGCTGAACATTTCATCCTGTGGGAGGTTTTAATGTATATACTTCTTCAGGTTGTATGGAGTCAAGTGGTTTTCCATGATTTTGTGTGGGTCATGCCTTTTAAATTCGATGTCAACTAATTTGACATCCTCCAAAGTTGTGACTTCTAATTTAGAGTGCCCGAAATCCAACAACAAAAACATATCGACCTGGAGAGGGAAGGTAGGCCATACCCTTTTCTAGGTTGATTTAATCTCTTTGCTGATTCCCCTTATCATTGTTTGATAAGCTACTTCTCGACATACTAGCCGGTCTGGTAAAAACCTTGGGAGAGCATGAGGAGGGACCGAGCATCCAAGAACCCTGATGTAAGAAAAATTTTCTTCAATGAACCAATCAACTATTTTTCCCAGGTTTCTCATGATTTTGTCTGAAATTCAAGGGGGTGGGAAGCCAATAAAGCTATATGGACAGGCACTACTACATGGTGGAAAATTTCATAGAATAAATCTTTGGCCTTTTCCTCCCAGAGTTTGGAGTGATAGAAGTGGATAGATTTTGGGTTGGTCGGGGTCCATCTCCAATTCATTAGTGGGAAAGGGGTTATGAAGAAGATGACATCCATGATATATGTAGACATATAGAAAGGGGAAGACTGTCCCTTTGATTTATCCAATTTGTATTCGGTGATTTCTTTGGCTAGATTATCCGACAACATCTTGGCCCAGTTAAAATCGTAGCCCTCGGCCACCTTGTGCATGATCGACACCCATTCCACAGGGAAATGAGTAGGGCTATTCTTCCCTAATAGTATACATAGAATCATAGCTACATAAATCATGTGGGTATCCAATGACATTGTGGCATACATGCCATGAGTGTCATCCCTAAACTTCTATGGGTGCCCCCACCAAGACTTGATTACATTAGGATAACTTTTATCATATTGTATGCATTCATGTTGCTTGAATTATAACATAAATGCAGTATTGTAAGTATATTTAGGCTCGGGAGACAAATTATGCATTACTTGGAGGTTTTATGGTCAGAATGAGCCAACAACAACTTTCTGGTGGTTGGTGATCCTCCTGGTTTGAACGTTGACATTTTCCAAGGCCCAACCTATCATGTCGTTATACGGGATGAGTCTCAGCCGCACAACTATATTGTGTAGCTCTGATTGAGCTATATACTTTATTTTAGCTTCATGAGTGTCATTCACTTCATCACCATAATCGTTTGGGCAATTTATAATCTCATGTTCTAAAATATCGAACACCTGTGTCCGAAATTTGACGGTGTCTATGGCTCGAGGTGTGGTATCTGACAGAACGTCCACATTCGGATTTGAACCTTCACCAGCTGCATCAGTCTTCTTAATCATCTTTCGTGGTGCCATGATATTGATAGAATCGAAATAGGGTTACCTGTTGCAGGGGAATGTGTGAGCTTCTCAGTTGGATAAAACTTACTACTCTGCGAAAGGTGAAATGAAATTAAAAAACAGAGTATTTTTATTCATCTCAGGTGCATTGATTCGAGTATACCTTTACTGATGAAAAATTTATGATATTTAATGGGAAAGTATACCTGGAGCTCCGCAATCTATGTTAAAAATCATTAGCGTTGATTTGTGATGAATTCCATTAATATTTAACGGTTCGTGTTAGGGAGTTTTGGATGAAACATAGTTGAAATTTCCTGAATTGTGAATCCGCGAAAGGTTAATTACTAGATAATCTCTTTTAAAATATTAATTAATCGTGTTTAGAATATGTGTTAGCTTCGAGTGTTTCGAGAGTTTGGAATTCGGTAACTTTAAATGTAGCTCGAGAGGAAATCCCTGAAACCTGAAACTATGAAGTGATTAGTTATCTGGTAATCATTTTCAAGTCTTAATTAATCATATTTAGGTTTAAGTGTTTCATAATTTCGGACTTCAGAGATTTTAGGATGTGAAGGAGGGTAAACGTATGAATTCTGAAGTGCAAAGTCATTAATTATCCCTTGCCCCTGATTAACTTAATTAATTGAAGTTTAATGCTTTGGAATTTTGGTGCTTCGTGGATTTGCGAATTAAATCTTTGTTATATTTCCTAAGGGTCATTTCCTGTAGTGATGTGTCGAAGGTGATATCATTCTAGATGATGTGTCGAGAATAGAGGATGCCACATGTTATGTAAAATCGTATGAATCTTCAAACGAAAATGTCAGAAATGGGTGCCACGTGTCAACCCAGGGAAGACTCAAAATATACACGTGTACTATGACTTGTGTCCTTTAAAGGTTTGTGAAAAGTGATGAAAAAAACTTTTGGGTTTCAGTTCTTTTATTGTTAAGACTTATCAAAACACCCGAAGCGCGAAGATCTGAAGCGACCTTTAGCAATTTGATTCTTTAATAATTAGGCGGCTCCAAAAATCCGGAGAAATAATGATCGTTCGATTAAACCGAAAAAATTCATCAATGATAGATATTACGCGCGCCTTGTCAGTATCTAACCATAAATGAATTTAATTTAAATTTCAATTTTTTTTTTCTAAGTTACCACTTTGGGAAAGATTATATTTTCATGAAGTAGAGAATATAAAGCTCAAAGTTTAGTATTATATATGTTCCAACATAGGCTCTATCTGAGGATCGTGTCTCCCTGTGAGGCACAGAAGAACAGTAGACCGAGTTCCTTTATTAGGTAAATGGAGTCATTATTGCATTTCCGGGAAATGCCTCTGGGGAAAAATCATACATAAAGAAATTGAACTTCAACCAAATCTCAGAAAACCTTCAAAACACAATTAATTATCGATCTCAAGTTAGGCTATTAATACTTTCCTTTTCCTGAAACTGAGTTTGGATTTGCTTAAGATAATCAAAACAACGTTAACTGAAATATCAGACTTTGACCGATTTCGTTCGCATCAAGGCTAAGTAATTTTAACAATTTATTCAGGGAATCCCTTGTCGGTTTATAATGTAAATATTACCAGAAAGAGAACTAGATACCAGAGTACGTTATATACATGTATGAAAACCTTATAGATATCATAGATATTGCTTCACTACCAACGAGCCTGTTCAGTACCCCAGTGAAGTTATCTACATTTTCCATTGAATTTCTTTTCACCACTTCAATTAGCACTTTTTCATTTTATTGAGATGAGGGAAATCATTAAATGAATTTCCTTTCTTCATCTCTTTTGGACAAAATGGGGGCAATCAAATTACGAATTTCCTTTCACCATTCGTCTTGGACTAGATGGGGGCAATCATTTTATGAATTTCCTTTCACCATCTGTCTTATATTTTTTTATATTCTTGAAGTGGGGGAAATCAATTTGTATGTATCATACAAGGGATGATATCTTCTTAAAATTTTACAGTGTAGGTCTATCAACAATTTATTATTATACTCTGCACTAAATCTCTCCCGATTTTCAATACATCATTTCCTATAGGGAAGATTTCACAAGAAACTTTTGTTTTCTAGGGATAGGCATTGAGTGAATTAATAAGTTAAAATCCGTTAGAGGAGATAAAGTTATCAGGATTAGCCTAGACATACTTTATTTCAGTTAAAATCAGAGGATCATAAATATTTTCACCTAATCTTGTTTTGAAGATATGATTTTAAGTTTTCTGAGTCAAGTAGAAATTCTTTCTTTCTATGAAGACTTAAAATATAGGTAATGTAAATCAGAGTAGATTAAAAGCTCGAGGGTAGGCAAATTGAAACAGAAAAAGGACTCAGAGGGTCTAATGCAAAATAATCTTATTTCCACACAAGTTCACTTCTTGATTATCAAGCTTCTCTTTTTAATCCCTTCTTGATTATCTTGCCACAAATTCATCACAATAAGAGCGAGATTGATAGGAAGGATAACATCAGTACCATAAACCATTTGAAAAGGGGACATACCTATTGATTTGTTGGTGCTGATTCGGTTCGCCCATAAGGAGTACTTCAAGTGAGCGTGCCAAGACTTCTTATTTTCCATCAACACTTTTTTTATTATATTCATTAGGCTCTTTTTGGATTATTCGACCAATCCATTTCCTTAAGGATAATAGGCTATAGAATGTCCTAGCACAATGTTATATTTTTGAAAAAAAATTACCATTTCCATAGAATTGAAATCTTGGGCGTTGTCTGTAACTATTTTTTGAGGGAAACCAAATATCGATAGGATGTTCTCTTCCAAAAATTTTAAAACTACCGAATCCGTGGAATTCCGATTTGGAATGGATTCGAACCATTTCGTGAAATAATCAGTAGCAGCTAAAATCCATTTATGTTGGGAACTTGACTGTGGGTGGATTTTTCCGATGAAGTTTAGACCCCATTGTTGAAAGGGAGCTTCTATTTTTATTGGGATTAAAGGAAGTGCATGGATATTTTTCTTACCAGAGAAAAATTGGCAAGGTTTGCAGGCTCTGACCTTGGCATTCACATCAGTAAATAACTTTGGCCAATAATATCTAGCTCTTAAATTTTTTTAGGTTGTTTCCCTCCAGGTGTGATGTCCTACACACACCTTCATGAAATTCATTTATGACATTCTTTGTTTCACGTTCTGTTAAACAACACAACAAGAGACCTAGAGGATCCTTCCATTACAATTTGTCTTCAATAATACAATATTTAACTGCGTGTAGCTTCAATGTTCTCACTTTGGATGGAGTCATGTCACTCGGGCACTAAAGAGTAAGGATGTATGAAACAATATCGCGATACCAATCAGAGGAAGAAAATTTATCTTCAATCTGGACTGTAGGGGTTTGATCATCAAGTTTCTCTATATCTGGGATATATCCATGTGATTCTAGGTGGTTTATCCCGAGTGCTCTGAAATTTGATTCCGTTAACAATTTCGTCAGGCCCTGACCTTTGACTAGCTTGGTCGGTTTTACTTCCAGTTCGAACTCCTAAATTTTGGCTAACCACTGACCTCTCTTACCATCATTTTCTGGTTGTACCAAGATATATTTGACAACGCTTGTTTTCACATAGGCAATTATTTTGGAATGCAGTACATATGCCCTGAAAGATTTGAGAGCTTTCACCATTGCATAAGCTTGTTTTTCCAGTATATCATATCTTAATTCAGCGTCACTGAGACTTTTGTTGAAAAAGGCTATCATTTGTTTGAAACATTCTTCATTCTTTTGCAAGACTACCGCTGCGATAGTATGTTCAAATGCGAAAGAAAAGATCAATAATTCCTTAATCTAATCTGGACTAGCTAATACTGGTGCTTCGCTTATATCTTTCTTAACTCGCTCGAATGATTCTTTAGCTTCGAAAATCCATTTCATTTCGTTGTCTTTCTTCAACATGTTTTCTTAGTTTGTGTTTCTCTTGTTTCAACTGTTTTTGTTCGGGCAGCTTGTGTTTCATCTAGCGGTTTAGTAACAACTGCCTCATTCGCTTTATTTCTCGATAATATATTTTTCGGTGGGACATTTGCAGGATTTGTTTCTTTGGGCCTTAAATTGTACTTCTATTGGAGTTAGACCATTATTGAGTCGATGAGTCCTTGATAAGCAGATTCTACCAGATTGTTAATACCTTCCTCATTATTAAATAGGGGTTCTAGGTCTAGAGAATTTTCATAATCCTGTCTAGTTAAATGAGGCTCCTGGTCATCATCACTAAGGTTGTTTAGATCCTCTTCTAACTCCTCATATTTTTTCATATCATCCCTTTGCATAAAGTTTTCAGTTTTAAAAGGGGATTGGATTTTTTGATCTTCATTTTTTACCTGCCTTTTCTGAGTTTGAGGGTTAGGGTTTCTTCTAAACTAATATCTAACGAATGGATCAGGTTTGGCTTGGTCCAATTCCATCCTAGATATTTTATTTGATAATCCTTTAATTATTTTATCCATCTCATCCATTTTTTCTTCCGCGGACTTCCCAGATCCAGATGGCCCTGCTTGTTCTTTGAAACTCCTAGTTTCTCTAGTTCTTGTCTCAACTTTGGATTTTAATTTACTAGATGCTATCATATTTGATTCGATTTCTATGGAATCATCTTGCATTCCTACTAGAGTGGAAAACCTTCTTTCTCTTAGGAGGATGGAAAAGTCAGGTTCAACAGCCCCTAAAACATTTACCTTTTCCGCAGTTTGAGAGGGTTCGACTTCGGCTGGGATCTTATTGTACAGTTTGTTGAACCTCTGAGTAAATTCGAGAACTGACTCATAATTATTTTTTCTTAAAGCCCCGAATTCAGTCAAATAATAGAGACGATCTTTCTTTTCTCCCCACTGTCTTAAAAAAGTGTTTTCTAAATCATCATATGAACGTAGGGATCCTACCGGGAGTCCTCGAAACTAGGTTCTTACTTGTCCTTCGAAGGTTTATACTAAAAACCTTGAGTAAACATCTTCATGCTCAATTCCAAGGATATCAACAAACTAATCTAAAAATGATATGTGTTTGGTTGTGGTTAAATATCCTTCTCTGATAAATTTCGGTAAGTTCTTCATATAATTTTCAGGCAAATCATGAAGGACAACAGGGAGGACCAAGGGAGCATATCTAGACACTACTTTAGAAAAAATTCTAGGTTTCCCTTGACCTTGTACACTTGCTCCACCACCTCCTCCAACAACAACCATTGGAAGTCTAGGAGATGGACTTTGGGAAAAAAAAGGATTTTCAAAGACTTTGAGGGACTGAAGTGGTGACCTTTCAACTTCTTCGGGATGTGGTGAAGGAAATTCTGAAAAAAAGATCATTAGGAGACGAAAAATATAGAAGAGGAGGGAAAGGAAAATGTGGACTGTTTTCCTTAGACTTACAAGATGTATAAATAGGAGAATTGATAGGGGATGAATCAAGGTTCATGATATGTTCTTCTGGGTTTCAGAGAACTGAAACCTTTACTTCGGGCAATGGTGGGGTTGATAGAGTATTAACGACGATGGGTATAGTGAGAGATATTTTTTTCTGTCCGTTAGGAGTAGCAGTCGAGTCAATCTTAATCTTTATCTTGGGTATAGTTATCTATGGATTCTCAAGCCTAGCCTCAGATTTAATAGTTGTGGCCCCTGCAAAGGGTGCTTGTTTAAAATTCTTTTCAGGGGTTAGTTCTTCAACCAGAACCTTAGTATTGACTTGTGCAACTTTGGGTTGGTATATTTTACCTGCCAATGCAGTACTCGATTTGAGGTATCCTTTTGGAATCAACAACCTTTCGGGATATGATAGAGGTGTGGTCTACTTATCGTCTGTATTCTTTCGACCGAATGCTAGTTTATCTATGGTGGAGTCGCCAAGTGAAAGATAAAAATAAGCCTTACTTGTGTATTCGATCTTTGTTCACTATAAAAGATAGAAACTTACCTTGTCGTTTTCCTAGGGAAAAATAAATTCATTTCTCTGTCCTCAGCAACAGAGCCAAAAAAATGTTGTTCCTGAGATTAAACTTAAGGCTCAAAGAGTAATGCTAGGCATCAGGAAAATTTAAAGAGAATGTTTCTAAGGAGTTCTTTTCTACCTTAGTTATATGAGAAAAATTACTTAAATGAAATTAACAGTATGGCATCACAGAGGCCGTATTTCGTGTATGAGGAAAGATTGTAATATCAAATGATGTGAGAGAAAAACACAAAACCATTAAACAAAGAAAGGTATCAATTTTTGAAGAGTCTCACCTTGTTGTAGTAGAAGAAAATAAACAATGTAACTTTGAATAAAGTATAAAATATAGTAATCCACACAACTCACAGGTCTTGATTTACTCATAGTAAATGTAGAGGAAAAACTACTTACTTAACAAATTACTGATGTAATGCGATTACAGTAGTTGTTGTTCTAAATTGAAATCAAACATTTATCAAGGAATTTCTTAAAGAAATGTTGAGATATGGAAAAACAGGAGAAACACATAACCCAAACTAAACAAAATTTGGAATCTCTATTTGCACTTGTATTAATACTCAATAAGGAGAGTTTTATCTATTACGTTCAGCAAGAAGAAACCCTTCATAGATATTGAATCTATGTATTTATACAAGTTGTCTCAACTCAAAACAGTTGGACTTCTTATAATTAAAAATAGAAAATATTTTTGAATAAGGTAACAAAATGTAAAATATGAAGAGCTCCACTAGCGTTCTCCTCTGTCTCTTCGTCTGCTGGCATAAACATTTATTTTCCTCATTCTTCAGCTTGTATACAACTGTCATATGATCTTATTGATGATCCGGCATACATTTCGGGCCTTTTTTGTTTTCTTCCATCTTCCCCTCAAATATGTGAATAGCATGTACATGTTTCTTTAATTATTTCCATATGTGCTTGTTTTCCCATATTCAACACATTGGATGCATTTACTCAATAATTGCGCCACTAACCTTGAAGGCTCAATTTCTTCCTTCACCTCAAAAGTGTATAACTTTCTCTCTACTTGAGGCATATTTTCTTGTATCCTTTTTGCTCCTTGAGATGTGACCTATAACTGTAAGCTTGGGTTTACTATCCATTTATATATTTGAAGGAGATAAATATTGTTCATTTTTTGAATGACCGTCTAAGCTTCTTCTTTGCTTGTCCTGGAATTATACTAGTTCTTTGCTATATCAATTTGACCCAAGGCTTCGAAGATAACATTTCCTTCAAAATCAATTAGTCCTTTTTCTAGTGATGACAACGCTTCTAGACAAGCTTCATTTACCTCTCTGGAAAGTCTTTTTCTTTTCGCTAGATTTGTTTCCCAAAGATTTAAAGCCAGATCACCTCTTATTTGTTCCGAAAGAGAAAGCCGAGGAACATATGAGACATCATTATTTGGTACCAATAAGACGACCTCTTGAAACTTAACTTGAGCTGAGCGAGATTCTCTTTCTTTGAGGTAGATGTCTTTCAAGGAAAGATATACTACCTGGTAGAAATTCTGGATGGCATCAATCTTTATAAAAAGATCTTGATGGGCCTTTTCCAGTTTTTCGTTTACCTCCAGTGCTTGAGTCTGAAAAGTTGATATCTCTACTGATGTACCTTCAGTCAATTCTAACCTGGCTTGCAATTTCTTTATTAACTCCTCTTTTTGAGTGACCAATCCTTTGTTGGCTTGTGAATTCTAATGGAGCTCTTCAAGGTTAGCTTGCAACTGTTGAATTTGATGCCTGTCATAAGCTCTGATCTATTCAAAATCTTGGTTCATATTATTATTCAAATTCTATTCCATGGTCATTATTTGATCTTGCAGCTGCCCTACCAACATGTTTCTCTGTTTTAGATACTCGACCAGATTTTCTACATACCACTATTTTGTGGTGGCAAAGGCACCTAATGAACCTACCACTTCCTTCACGAATTCTGAATCATCACAATAATTTCCATCGCATAACATCCTTTTCCTTTTGGTCATTACCCCATCCTTCTATTGTGTTTCTCGCTTGACGATGGCCCTCCATTTCTTGCTGAAGAAGAAATCTGAAGGAGGCATATCTTTGGGTGAAATTGGGGTGAGATCACCTATAAAAATGACTTCAGAGCTAGGATTTTTGAAACTTGACTGCAATAGTGTCAATGAAGTAATTGGGGTACTGATCTCCATAGACATTTGTTGCTCAGTAGTGTTGGCAACA
>ML793350.1:209079-227778 GCA_009831015.1 Picea engelmannii | reverse complement strand
ACTTTTATTTTTTGTAGGTCTCTGATATTTCTTCTCTTCAATGCCACAGGTCTGATAAAAATTGGATGTGCCAAGTGGAATTTATGGTAACTTCCCCACAACTTGCTGATTTTTGGCCTTTCCAGGAGATCTCACTTGTATAGCGTGCCCCGCACAAATAATTGATATTAAATTCTGAAACTTGTACCATAACTACTATGGGATGTCCACTATCCAATGCAAGGGGTCTCACTCAATTTGGATACTCTAGGAAGAAGTTATGATTGTTTTACCTGGAACACCTGCTTGAGACTAGTCAATAGGACTAGTCAGATACCCTATCTTCCATAGGGTGTATCTACAAATTTAAGATGACCTAGAAGCTGAAATTTATACCAAATATACCTTACTAATTTATGTGAATATCCTCTGGATTTCAGGGTCTGAAACATTACATAAAACATTTTATAGCAAAAATTCCACAATGACTCAATTCAGGATGATTCCAAAACCCTATCTTATAAAGGTTGTATCTCTGAAAGTATAAGGCCTCAGGAGCTGAAATTTGAACCCAACGTACCTTGATCCATCTGCTAAAAATCCTCCAATCCATTCCTTATGAATCATTGTAGTAAAAAAATTATAGAGAAAATTCCATGGTGTCTCAGATGTAGCAGCAAAACCCCGAGACCTTGAGCTTTGATACCATATGTTAGGAACCAAATATCAATATAACATAGAAAAACTCAGAATAAGTACTCAACGCCTTGAAAAAGAGAGAATTTTAAATAATAATCCTATTCGAGGGGGAAACCTCCTTTTACCCCACATAAATTTTCAAGTACAAGATGATTCCAAATGACAATGTCTCCATGGTATATATAGGAGACTAGGAGGTATAATTAGAACTAATGGAATAAAGTGGACACAAAAAAAATAACATTACTAATGTAATATGCCCCAATTAAGGGGTAATGAGCCAATATTAGGGCTTAACACTCTCAGATGCATTTCCTATTTTACTACAACCTTCCTCTTCTTACTGAAAAAGTAGTCAGAGGAAGGTATCTCTTCTCTAGAGATAGGAGTAAGGTCACTTACATATATGACTTCCAGATGGGGGGTCCCAAAAGTTGACTGTAAAGGAGTTAATGATGAAATAGGGATACCCAATTCTGAATATTGAGTTTCTCCTATTGTTTTGGGGATATCAACAGGAATAGTTGATGATAAAAGAGGAATCATTTGACTCAATTTTGAAGGTGTTTCGAGCCTAACTTTTGTTTCTGAATTTGGGTGCTTTGTTGGTGAAGCTTCTGCATTTTGTGAAGACGCTTCAGTCTTCTTTGGATTTTCTTCTGCAATCCCTTTATCATGAGCCTCTGATCTGAAACCTGGGGGAATACTTCCTTGAGATGGAGGAGGGGTTGTTGATTCTACCTATAGTATCTTTGGCAAACCACTTCACCCATGCTTCTAGAAAGTCAGAAAGATGGTATGTAGGTCATGCGATAATGCCTAAACTCTGTCCAATATTTCCTCATAGGTTCTGGTTCCCTTCAACATGTTGTTGTAGGGAGAATCTTCATGTTCATACATTTTCATATTGTAAAGAGCAAGATGATTTACTACAATTTTATAAGGATCATGTTTTTTGAGTTCAAGATCTACCAATTTGATGTCTTCCAGTGCTGTAGCTTCAACCTTGGAATGACCAAAGTTAAGCAGTGAACACTTCCCAATCTGTACAGGAAAAGTGGCTAGAACTTCTTCTGAGCTACTTTCAATTCTATGACGATGCCACCTATTATTATTTGGTAGGCCACCTCCCTGCACACCAGTCTGTCGGGAAGGAATTTTGGAAGTGCGTGAAGAGGAATCGAGCACCTGAAAAACCTGACATAGGAGAAACCCTCTTCAATAAACCAATCTGTAATTGCCTTGAGGTTTCCCACTATTGGATTTGAAATATGAGCGGGTGCATAAACATACAAAATTTGGTGCAAAGGTATCACTAAGTAGTGACAGATTTCATAAAAAAAATCTTTAACATTCACCTCCCATAGTTTAGAGTGATAAACATGAATGGGCTCCGTGCAGGCTAGGTTCCATCTCCAATTCATCAAGGGGAAGGGAGTCATTGAACATATAACATCCATAATATATGCATACATGTAAAAAGATGCAGGTCAGCCTTTCAATTTTTCTGTTTGGTACTCTGTAATCTCCTTAGTTAGATTATCTGATAAAATTTTACCCCAGTTGAAACTGTAACCCTCGGCTACTTGGTGTATAAGTGGCACCCATTTTGCAAGGAAATGGGTTGGGATTTTCCTCCTGAAAAGTATACATAGCATCAAAGCTATATAAACCATGTATTCATTTAACAGAGTTGTGGCATAACTGCCATGGGTATCAGCTCTAAATCTCATTGGAATTCCCCACCATTCTTTGATTATACCTGGATATGTTTGATCAAATTTTGTACACTCCTTTATTTGAAATTCCTCTACGAATTTGGCATTATAAATGTATTTAGAAGTGGGGGGTAGTTTATACATTACTTGGATGTGCTCGGGTCTGAACGAGCCGATGACGACCTTTTGGATGTTTAGAATGATCCTTGTCTGAATGTCAGTTTTCTCTAAAGCCCAACTTATCATGTCATTGTATGGCATGAGTCTTGGCCATGTGGCTATTTTATGAAGCTCAGACTCTGCTATGTCTCTGAGTTTATTTTTAGTCCTTTCATTTTTGAAATCGTTGAGGCAATTCCTAATCTCATAATCTAAGGTTTCAAAATTCTGCCTCCAGGATTTGACTGAATCCACAACATGTGGCGTAGTGTCAGATATAACATATCCATCTGGATTCGATCTCTCACCAACCTCCTCACTCTTCTTAGACAATTTTCTAGGTGCCATGATGTTTGTGCTAAAATGAAAACCTATTGCAGAGAAGAAATGCATAAGTTCTTCTGAATGTAACTTGCTCCTAGTCCGAAAGTAAGAATGATATTCGAAATAACAAATCATTATTTACCTTTAACCTGTCTTAAATTTAGCGTACCGATACATGCGATAAAAATTAAATGATTTAATGGGGATGGTATGCTTGGATATATGCACTTTATGTTAAAAATATCTCCATTAATCTGTTATAGATGCTGCCACATATCGACGATTCAAAACTGGTATTTTGAGAGGATGGTCATCGAAAACTCTCGGATAGTGAAACACAGAAAGTTATTTAATACCCTTAATGCTTGTTTTAAAATTAATTTAATTACGTTTAAGTGCTTAATTATTTCGGGATTTCATGTTTTAGAGTTTCAAGCATTGTGTCCCCAAGAGGTATGACACAAGTAAATCCTGAATCACGAAACAACGATGGGATTTATTTAGGTGATAACCACTTGTTTTAACCCTTTAATTAATCATGATCAGGGGTTAGTCTTTACTTTTCGTGGATTGGAGTATCGAGACTTCGATGACTCTTTAATGCAAGAAATCCCGAATCGCGAAATCACGATGGGATTTATTATCATTAAACCTTCTTACTTCTTAATAAACATAGCATTAGATTTTAAGAATTTCACGACTTCGGGAATAGGGTTTTAAGGAGACACAAAGTCGACTCTTTGATTTCTTGAATTGTGACTGATTAACGATTTGTTAAGTATGTTTTAAAACTTAATTAATCATGATTAAAAGGTATTTCGTAAAAAGCGCGTCAAGACATTTGAATTTTTTTTTAAGTTGAGATGGTCGAAAAAAAACATGTGAAAGACTTAGAAAGTCATTAACGTTTTTAATTATTACTTTAAAATCTATTTGATTCCTTTTAAACGATCACTTTTTTGAGACTCCGATATTGGGACTTTAGAGTTCTTATTAAAAAACATACTTTGTGAATAGTCGAACCCGAAACTTGAAAATCCCGAAAGACTTTTTGACTCCTTTTTAGAGCTAAGGGTGGCTCCTTAACCAGAGAAAAATAGAGATTTGGATTTAGAGAAGAAAAATAAACTTTGTTTCAACATAGGCTCCATCTAGGGATCTCATCTCCCTACGGAACGAGAAGAACAGTAGACTGCGTGCCTTTATTGGGAAATTGGAGTCACTAGTTTGTTTTTGCAAAACTTGTTCAAAAAGGGGGGGTAGGGGAAAAGGGGGGTTTTCATCCTCATATCCGAAAGATTTTGAAACCCAATCACTCTCTAATCTCAATTTTATGCCATTTGACTTCCTCTTTCATGATACTAATTTCTGGTCTGCTTAAGATAATCCAAACAACCTTAGGAGTTTTAACAGGTTCTGATGATCTTTCTTGCCTCAAGGTGAAGTAATTTTAATGTTTTTAATCAGGGAGTCCTGCGTGAACTTGAGATGTAGATCTAGCTTCAAATAAAACTAATTAACCAGAGTACAGTGTAATTCATGTATAACAACCTTACATATATCTTAGACATTACTTCACTGCCAGCGAGCCTGTTCAGTAACTCGGTGAAGTTATCTGATTCCCTTTATTGAATTTCCTTTCACCACTTCAAATTGTAATTTTGCATTTAAATGCTGAGATGAGGGCAATCCTTTTATGAATTTCCTTTCATCATCTCTCTTTTTTTTTAGGACTAGATGGGGGCAATCAATTTTTTGAATTTCCTTTCACCATCCGTATTATATTTTCTTTGACATGAAGTGGGGGCAATCAATTAATATAAAATATACTAGGGGTGATATCCATGTATAATTTTTCAACAGAGGTCTGTCAACTTGCTTTGATTACTCTGGATCAATTTCTTTTCGACGTTCAAAACATATTAGTTGGAGGAAAACTTATGGGGGAATTTTATTTCCAGGGACCTTCTTTTGAGAAAGACTAATTTTTTTTTAGAACCTGTTAAAAGAACTAAGAGAGTTAGGATTATCCTATACATATCTTTGTTCAGTAAGAGTTTGAGGAGTCGTGAGAACTTTCCTTTATTTTAAATATCCGTTCGTCATCTTTCAGAGCTAAAGTGTAACCTCTCCTTCCTCTATGGAAATCATGGAAAGGCATCTGGGGTCAAGGGGAAAATACCACAGATTGGAACAGGATGAAAGAGAAGGCTTTGGATTTCATAAACATAGTTGTGGTAACAAAATCTTGACTCTTGGAACCCTTTATTTGAGGTCACTTTACTTCTCCTGTTTGTTTTACTTATTTTTCATCTTATCTAGAGGACTCTTTATGATCCATAGAAAATTTTGTTCTTTTGATGATATCTCGAGCGAATATGTTCATAATCATGAGACCGTTGTTGCACCTAGGTGATATTCATTTGAAATCTAGACATTTCGGAAATTTGTACCTTTGCCTTACCACTTCATTCTCATCTTAGTAAATTATTTTTTTATCACTTGTTTCGAGTGAATCAATTTCTCAATACATGACCATCCGTTTTCTTCTTTTTGATGTTTGGGCTATAGATTAGAATCCTGCAAGAATACAACATGAAAATCATTAGGGTTTTAAGATTTATAGAATTATATGTGTTGAATATTTTATATCTCTATTTCTAGGAGATCACTAACCTGTTTTATTTGCGGTGAAAATAAAACTTATCGAAAAAATTTAAAAACATAAAACACAAAATGGTATATACAGTGGATTTTTGAAATTTCTTTATTGCAATAGTGCTTCAGATAATGCCCGTTGATAGGAGCGTTGAGGATTTTACCCTCCAAATTTTCTAACAGAAATGAGTTCTTCCCTTCAGAAGCTCTGACTTTGAATGGTTCATACCAGATATGATCAAATTTTCCATGTTTTTCCAATTCTTCCCTCCTAGCATCCCATTTCAAAACCAAATCGCCAGGGAGGAATTCCCTATATTTAGCTTTATGGTCAAATAGTGATTTCATATTGTCTTGATATTTTTGCAACCTTTCGTCCACCTCAACGTTATTCTGCTGAACTTCGATCAGTTGATTTATTCTTCTTGTGACATGGTTTGGTTCTTCTTTTTCATCTTGCCGAAGTTTCATCATAGGTAGAGCCAGGTTTATGGGTAAAACCATGTCAGTCCTGTATACCATTTGAAATGGAGAAGTGCCAATCGATTTCTTGGTGCCTATCCAATTTTCCCACGAGGTGTATTTCAAATGCACACGCCAGGATTTTTTATTTTCATTCAACACCTTCTTAATTATGGTAATTAATCTTTTATTTGATGATTCAACTAGCCCATTGCCTTGGGGGTAGTATGTCATGGAGTGACCAAATATAATATTATACTTTTGGCAAAAGCTGACCATTTCCATAGATTTGAATGCCTGGGAATTATCTGTAACTATCTTTCCAGGACAACCAAATCTAGATAATACGTTTTCTTCCAGGAAGTCTATCACCACTGAATCTGTGGCTTTTCTAGTCGGAATAACTTCTACCCATTTGGTGAAATAATCTGTAGTAGTCAGGATCCATTTGTGTTGTGCGCTAGAATGTGGATTAATTTCACCTATAAAATCCAACCCCCATTGTTGGAATGGGGCTTCCGTTTTAACCGGGACTAGAGGTAGTGTTGGGAGTTTCTACTTGCCTGCAAATAATTGGCATGAATTATAGGTTCTGACTTTGGCATTTACATCTGCAAATTATTTAAGCCAATAATATCCCACTCTCAGGATTTTATAAGCCATTTCTCTCCACACATGATGTCCTCCACATACTCCATTATGGAATTCATTTACGACCCTTTTGGTCTCTGATTATACTAGACAAACCAATAGAAATCTTAGAGGGTCTTTCCAATACAATTGACTCCCTAAAATATAGTACTTAACCGCATGCAACTTCAACATTCTAGCTTTAGATGGAGTCATATCACTTGGGAATTTAAAAGTTGGAAGATAAGATACTATATCTTTGTACCACACTAAAGTCGTAAAATTTTCTTCTATACTGGTTGTGGCTATTTGGTTGTCGAGTTCATCTATATCCAAACATCCTTCATACTCTTGTAGATTATTTATACCAAGCGCTCTGAAATTTGATTTAGCTAGTAGCTTAGCCAAACCTTGTCTTTTTACGAGCTTGGTTGGTTTCACCTCTAAATCAAATTCTTGAATCTTAGCAAGCCATCGGCCCCTCTTCTCGTCGCTATCAGGTTGAAGCAATATGTCTTTAACAGTACTGGTGGGTACATATGCAATTATCTTGGAGTGTAACACATAGGTTCTAAAAGCCTTTAGTGCCTTCACCATAGCATATGCCTACTTTTCCATTATGTCATATTTCAATTCTGCGTCTCTGAGGCTTTTACAAGAATGCTATTGGTTGCTCGAAATCTTCTTCGTTCTTTTGTAGAAGTTGTTATCTCCCAAAATAAAACCGTCCTTTTAGTCGAGTTTTGTGGTGGATAGCATGGCTATCGGCAGTTGCCTCAATTCATTTTTGAGTCTTTTTAGCTGCAAAACTTAGGTTTTGGTTTTTGTCTTAGAAAATAATATGATCCATAAAGTCTTCTTGTCAAAATTTGCATAATTCACTTTCAACAGCTAACGTGTGTCCAAAAGTTGAGTGTTAGCTGTGGAAAGTGGCGACTTTCAGCAGCTAAGGAGCGCTTCTCATAAGTTTGTGCACTGTTGAAAGTGGTGAATTTCAAAATGTCCAACAATCAGTTTCGCGGGTCGTGCACTGTTGAAAGTGCATGCTTTCCGCAGCTATGGAGCAGTCTTTACAAGGTTGTGCGTTGTTGAAAGTGCATGCTTTCCGCAGCTATGGAGCGGTCTTTACAAGGTCGTGCGCTGTTGAAAGTGCATGCTTTCCACAACTATGGAGCGGTCTTAAAAGGTCACGCGCTGAGGAAAGTGAAGACTTTCCGCAGCTAACGGGGGTTTTCCACAGGGTCATGCGCTGGTGAAAGAGAAGACTTCCAATAGCTAAGGATAAGTTCTTACATGGTGGCGCGCTGAGGAAAGTGAAATATTTCAACAGCTAAGGAGAAGTTCGTGCGGGATCATGCACTAGTGAAAGTGGTAAGTTTCTACATATGAGGGGCGTTTTCCACGGGCCGTTGGTTGGAGAAAGTGGGAATCACGTGCGCTTATCCACGTTTCAAAATGATCTGAAAATAGAAGGCTGACTTGTTATGCTATGCAAGCACCCCTACTTCATTATAATAAACTTTACAGGACCTTGCTTCATGTGTATAAATATGCAATATAAAACTTATGTGTTAAACTTATGCATCTTCTTGTAAATGCTTATGTGTGAGAAATTGTTCCTTTAGATGGTTAACTATGTACTTGAAACAAATACTTAGCAACACAACTTTCAGCAAATAAACCATCAAACTCACAACAATCACAACATGATAAAGGAGTTCACCCCCCTACGGGCTACATCTCCTTGAGCCTCCATAATGGACTTGGATCTCTGGGATTAATTAGTCAAAAGTTCTTTTACAAGCTTCTGCTAAACTCCAATGGAAAAACAAATTGTACCATTGAGATAACAACACATAAAAAACCCAAAAACGACTAATAGAACTCTGAAAAACGGATCATGGCTCATCCGGGCATGACCTCTTCTACATGTGGCCATAAGCTTCCCTGAGCTTCTCTTTGGAAAAAACACCTGTAAAAGTCCTCAACAGCCTCTGAAACCTATCCCAATGTGTTCAGAGCATATAAATTATCCAAACATGATATTTAAATCACAGAAAACAGACATAGGCTCACCAAACCATGTCCTCGATCAAAAAGGGCTTCAAGTTCCCTAGAGCTTCCTGGAACTTCAATGGTGAAAACCTTGCTGAAGAAGTCTTCAAATGGCTGTGAAAATGACACCAATGGATCCATCACGTCCAAAAACCCCTAGCTGGGCTTTTACGGCACCTCAATCGGCCAAACGATGAAGAAGTTAGGCCTCCTCCATTTTTCTCCTTCAAGCTTTGCTGGAACTGGTTCTACAGAACGCACCTCTGTGTGCCTTAACCTGGCTCACGCTCCAAAACGTGTTATAACCTGGCACCGGGCACAACCGCGCCAACGGTGCAAACCGTAGGACGGTTAGGGTGCCTCCAGCCCCCAACCGCCTAGCTCTCGGGCATATGGCTCTTGAAACCTCGGGCAAATAGCAAAAGTGCTTAACCGTTATAAAATGGTTGTAACCACTCCCGCACGCTCCAACGGTTACAACCGCACACATTACGGTCACATATCAAAACTGTGGGCTATGTTTAAATTCCCGCACTCCGGGCCACGGGCATGTGGCATACCACATATAACCAAGGGTTATAAACCCTGTGCCCAAAATATAACACACCGGTTACAAACCCCCGCGTGTATTTTTATTACAATGGCAAACCATATTAAATTTCCCGCGCATATAAACAATACACGGTTATATATGGTATAAACTATGGTTGTAATGGAACCATAATATAATCGCACGCCAACAAAAACTGTGGTCATATTACTTTTGCAACAAAACCATGGGTCAGGGCTTAAGCCCCGGCCCGCCCCTTTTCCATTTGTCATAACTTTCAAACATATATATAATATGTCCCATATTGCAAACAAGGAACAAATGGCGACATTATGGTTAGCGGAAAGTTGTTAAAACGTTGGATAGAAGGGGAGGTCACCGGTTCAAATCCGGTTGGTTCCATTTAATTTTGATAAACCAACCAAATGAACAAATATGAGGGGGACACGTGGCGCCCATGGATTGGGCCACGTGTCCTCATATTATTCGCCAACACTTGGACACGTGTCAACATCCGATATGCCGACAATCATCCAAAAAAAATGCGCCACGTCACCCCAACTGTCATGTCATCATGATGGTACGACCCTGCCACGTGGCCATACGGACTGTACGGACTGCCCAGTCAACACTTTTTTTACCTGTTTGACTTTTCGAACAGATCGCTATATCTTTCGCTCCCGACGTCCGTTTGAGACGAAACGAATTGCGTTGGGTTCGTGACAACATGGGCTACGCTCACGTACGATTTGAGGCAATTCCGAGAACGTCAATTTTTGGGCTAAAATTTGACCCCTGGTCCAGATTTTGATCACAAAATCAAATCAACTTGTGATCAGAAAGACACGCTGGTGGAAGTGGGTAATAATTTCAACTCGAGTTTCACGTCCCAGTCGGATTACATCTTGGATCTGGCTTAGAAACTCACGCTCTAAAATCATAGCATCAGGGATGGCAAGTTCGAATTTAGTGTCTCAGGTACAGAGGCTGTACTCCCAGGCTGGCAACATCAAACCAAATCTTTGGTTTCATATCAGACATTGTTCACAAAGGACCATTTAGGGTTTTGAATTGCAAATGGAAAGAATGATACTTAAACTTGCAGGGAACTTTTCAATCCCTTTCCGAGCTCCAAATGAAGATCTGGAAACACTATTGGAAAGCTTAGATTCTCTAGATGTCGATTGACTATTCATACATGAAAAATGGACTTTCTATGACCGAGAAATTTGATTTTGAAAATCTGCCCGCTTTCAACAGCGCAAATCGATATTTTATGACCCGTTAGCTGTGGAAAGTGGCGACTTTCCGCAGTTAAGGAGCGTTTTTCACGGGCTATGCGCTGTGGAAAGCCTGTCATCGCCAGAATGTTACGATTTTCACCCAGATCGTAATTTTTTGCATGAGAATGAATTGAAACCTATTCTAAGGCTTATTTAATGAATTATCAAGTCTATTCAATAGCCACTTTTGGAAAATGAAGAGAAGAAAAGGTGTACAAATGTCATTTACCATCTTTAAAAGAGGCAGGATTTCAGGGTTTTGGGAGCCACCTCACATAATTCGAATTTCAGAGAGCCTTGGGAGGCTGAGCTACACATCATCATATTTCAACCATATTTTGAGGGCCAACAGATAAAGATTTACTTTATTTGAGGATCTATTCCTATTTTTTGTTTACTATTTCTGGAAATTCAGATCCATAGTTTTAGGATTTGATAACTGAATGGTTAAGCTATAAAACTATAGAAGGGAGATGTATGAAGGGGTTCAATTTTTGGGTTCTACATGCTACTACTGTAAGAGAGACCTATTCTTATTATATGAAAAATTGCAAGCTTCCTTTAGTTGTGTTGTCAGATTTTTCTTTTCTGTCCTCTGATATCTTATGAGTGAAGGTTCTTTATTGATGCTTATTCAATCTGCATGTGACTGTCATCTCACTAATCGATTGATTAAGTTGATAATCATAAGTTATTTATTTAGTTATTAAACCCATTGTGCTTGTTTATCTGAGTATAGTCTGGTTCAATAGCTATCTTCTCTACCTTTTAATCAAACCTTGTCTAACTGCATTACTAGAAGGCCTTGTGAGATTTTATATTTCTAGACAGTCTTGAAAAACACAGTCCAGTCCCTAGATATTCATCTTGATCCAAAAACCACATTAATTATTAAGAAAACATTTCCCAAAAAGAGTTAGTTACCAGGCATCTCCGACTTACAGCCTAAGAGAGTTTCCTGGAGTGATAACAAAAGTACTGCTATGATTGTGTGTTTGGATGCAAACGAGATGATAAAAAATTCCTTGAGATAATCATGGCTTTCTAGTACAGGTGCTTCACCTATAATTTTCTTTATGTGTTTAAACGATTCTTTATCTTCGGTTGTCCATTTAACTTCGTTGTCTTTCTTAAGCATATATGTGATCAATTTCACAATTTCAACGAAGTTCAGGATAAATTTTCTCAAAAAATTTATTTTTCCTAAAAACGACTGAATTTCTTTTACATTTCTAGGAATATTTATAGTGTCTATAGCTTCGACCCTTTTAGGATCAATTTTAATTCCATCCCTGAGACACAATATGGCCCAAGAGTTTACCTTTTGCATTGCAAAGCGAGACTTCTTGGGATTTAAAGACAAACCAAATTTGTGACATTTCTCGAACGTTTGCTTGAGATGTATCAGATGATCTTCATCAGATTTAGAAAAAATGGTCAGATCATCAAGATAAATAACCATGAATTTATCTCTTTTGCCAACGAAGGCGATATCCATAGCCCGCTGGAAGGTAGCACCTACATTCATTAAACCGAATGGAATTTTGTCATACATAAATGTACCCCAAGGGGTGGTGAAATATGTTTTTTCTTTATCGTCTTTGTTGACAACAATCTGATTGTAACCAGAAAAACCGTCGATGATGGACATCCTATTTGCTCCGACTAATTTTTCTAAAACATGGTCCATTTTGGGTAGCAGATAATTGTCTTTAAGAGATCATTTGTTTAAATTTCTAAAATCTACACACAGTCGGATTTCTTCACTCTTCTTCCTAACCAGGACTAGGTTGGCTACCCACTTAGAGTACCTGAGTAGTACAATTATTTTGGCATCCAAGAGTTTTTTTACTTCTCTTTCGACCACAGGCAATAATATGGGGTTAATTTGTCTAAGTTTTTTTCTGAAAGGTTTAACCCCAAGCTTTAAAAGAATCTTGTGTTCGATCACAGTGGTGTCATAAGTTCTCATCTCATCATAGGACCATGCAAAAATGTATTTATATTGCCTGAGTAAGTTTGTATACTTACTTTTCATCTCAGGAGGAATATACTTTGATATTTTTACCATTATAGGTTCTTCTTTAGTGCCTATATCGCAATCTTCGACTTCCTCTAGTTGAGGCTGCAATGTAGATTTCAATGACATATCATTATGGTAAAATAATATTTCTAAGGGAATTATACCTTTAGGGATTTGATTATTTTTTAGTACTAACATGCAATGATTTGTGATCTTATCTTGGAACTCTTGAGGATCTTCCCCTTCTTGCATAATCCAAGTATGATCGTTTTGGTTTTCTTGGTTGATGTGCATTTCAGCAAAGTCTTCCACCATTTCGAGGAATTTTCTGATCTGTTCATCATCTTCAAACACCTGCCAGTGTTGTATATTGTTCGGTATGGAGGGTCTGTGACTCATCTCTATGTGATACTTAAGATTTAAAGCTGCAGGAGGTGAAAATTTGAGGCTACTTTGGCTAACGAATCAACTTGTAGATTTTTTGTACAGGGAATGTAATGAACATTAATTGATGAGAAAAAAATTTCCATTAAATCCTAGGCACAGTTTCTATAAGATCTCAATCTAGGGTGTTTGGCCTAATACTGTCGATTTACTTGTTTCACAATTAATTCCACATCTACATAGACTTACAAGTTTTTATGTTTAATTTTCTGGTGGCTTCTAATCCCAAAACCCAGGCTTCGTACTCGCATACATTATTTGTGTAGTCTATGTCCCACTTTAGTCTGTAAGAGAAAGGAATGATAAACTCATATCCAGGTGCTACAAAGAGTACTCCTGCACCTTCTTCTTCACATGACGAAGCACCATAGAAATACATTTCCCAGATTCCAATACTATATGCACTTTCTTTTATCTTTTTTGTTTCATTTCCTTCTATGAAATCTTTAGCACATTCATCTATATCGTCATCGATCGATAAAATACAATTTCCAAGGTCTTGATCAATGACATAAACAGGGTAATTACTAGGATTATGAGGATCACGTACCGTATATGCCAGTTGTGTTTCCTGGCATAATCGGGTGAACTACCCTCCGAAGATGGGAATCGTGGCGTATGTCATGTCCAACTGAAGCGATCCTCCAAGATTAGCACCCCAAGACCTGGAAAATAACATACCATACTTCAGAGGTATATCAACAATAACCAAATCCATCAGAACACTTTTTACTGGGATTTGTGCAAGATTTACCACTAAATCCTTAATCATGCCCATACATTTAACTTTTCTTGAATCAAATGAATATAGGTCTTTCTATGGCCTAGTAATTTCGAGGCCAAGTCTATCCATGATAGCCTTGGGCATCACGTTATGCGAGGCTCCAGAATCCAACATGCAATTATGTAGTAGATGATCATGCACATTTAGCGTAATGTAGAAAGGAACAATGGTATCTCTGGCCCCTTCAAAATGCGGACCAAAAATTATATTAGGCTTATCATCTTCCAAATTTATAACATCATATTGACTTCCCATATCTGAAAAATTTATCATTTTGGTGATTTTTTTTCGGTAAACGAGATTCTTTGCCAGCTCAACCAGAGGTATTGGTATTTTGATTTTGTTAATCTCATTTTTTAGGATGAAACCTCCTATAATTTTTTCAGTTTCTCTGATTGGTACTTCGGTCTCCTTCTTTTCAGCTTTATTTGTTTGTATTGCTTTGTTTTCAGTTGTTTTTGTTCCCGCCATCTGTGTTTCGGCTGTCTTAGTTTTAGCACCTTGTGGGTCAACTCCTTTTATCCTGGTGTTTTGTGTTTTAGTTTCCTTTGGAGCTAGTTCATATACTTCGCCTCTCAGCAAGATTTTCTTTAGTTGGGTAGTTGTCATGTTTTTAGTTTTAGACCTTGGATTATACTTGTTTTGGAGCTCAACCATTATAGTATCGGTGATTCTTTGGCAAGAAGGATCCTCTGTATTATTTCTATTTCTATCCTCGTTAGACTGATGTTCTTTTTTTAAAGACCTCTCATAATCTTGTCTAGTTAAATGAGGTTGATAGCAATCTTCACCGAGATTATTAATATCTTCTTCTAAATCCTCAAATTCTTGCATGTCATTACCTCCTATAAAAATTTTGTTTTTTAAAGGAGTTTGAACCTTTTGATATTCATTTTTAATTTGTCTTTGTTGTATTTGAGGATTGGGGTTCCTCCTGAATTATCTTCTAACAAACTAATCTGCTTTAGATTGATCTAGTTCCATCTTTGAAATTTTATTTGACAGTTCTTTAATTATCTTTGCCATATCATCCATCTTGTCGTCTATAGACCTCCCAGATCCTGAGGGTCCTGCTTGTTCCCTAAATCATTTAATCTCTTTGATTCCCATTTCCATTTTTTTTTTAATTTTCCAGAAGCCATCATATTTGACTCGATTTCTACGACATCGTCTTCCATTCGGGTAAGTTTGGTCGCTCTCCTTTCTCTCAATAATAGTGCGAAATTAGGTTCAAAAGATCCTACAAAAGTTACCTTTGTTGCAGGCTAGGAAGGTTTAACTTTGATTGGGATCTTGTTATATAATTTATTAAATATTTGGATGAATTCAATAACAGTTTCTGAATTTTTATTCCTTAAAGACCCAAACTCAGTTAAATAATATAAGTGATCTTTCCTTTCACCCCATTGTCTGAGAAAAGAGTTTTATAAAGTGTCGTAGGATAATATCAAACCTGTGGGAAAACTTAAAAACCAGGTTCTCACCTGTCCTTCGAAAGTTTGAACAAACAACCGTGAATATACATCTTCATGCTTGACACCGACAATATCGCTGAATTGATCAAAGAAATTTATATATTCGGCTGTGGTTAAGTCTCCCTCCTCTGTAAACTTAGGTATGTTTTTCATGTAGTTTTTAGGTAAATCATGAAGGGGTATTGGGAGGACTAAAGGAGTGTATCTGGCAGCTACTTTAGCGAAAATCCTAGGGGGTGGGGGTGGGTCTTGAACACCCCCTCCTCCTCCTCCGACAGTTGCCATAGATATTCTAGGAGAGGAAACATATACATTATAAAGAGGGTTTTCAAAGATGTATATTGATCCTTTAGCTTCTTCGGGATGAATCAAAAAAGATTATGAGAACCGTTTATCAAGAGACGAAAAAACTAAAAAAGGGGGAAACAAGACACAAGGACTCGGTTCCTTTGACTTACAATATATATAAACATGAGAACCTACAGGAGATGAATATGAGTGTATGGTATACTCTTCTAGACTTTGTGAGGTTGGGAAATTTATTTCGAGAGATGATGGGATATCAATCGAAATAGACTTTACTGTAGATGTCTCACCTTCTCTTACATCGAAGGTAGTCGAATGAGCTTCAGTCTTAGTTTCAGGTAGAACTAATTTAGGGTTTATGGTTTCAAGTGGAATCGTAGCCCTAGACTGTGTGGATTTAGGTTGGTAAACCATAGTAGATTTCTTAAGGGATCCTCTCGGTTTCAGTATTTTTTCAGGGTCGAAAACAGGAGAGGTCTACTTATCATATGGTTTTTGTTTGGTGTTCCTTTGACTGGATGCCAGTTTATTTAAATTGTGGAGTCACCAAGTGAATAATAAAACTTAGCCTTTATAATTTGTTCAGTCTTTGTTCACTATCAAAGAAAGAAACTTGTGAATGTCATTCTCCCAGGGAAAATAATTTCATCTCTCCTTCCCCGACAACGATGCCAAAAATATGTTGTTCCAGAGTTTATACTTAAGGCTTGAAAGTATAAAGTCTAGGCATCCAAAAATAAAGAGGGTCTATGATATAAATAAAGGAAAAAAAACTCTTAGGGGAAAAGGAGCTATGGATGATTTCTGAATTGTCCTTTTCTATCTTCCAATTGTTCCTGGATGCTAATGTCCTGCTTAATGGCCACCCATGAACGTTCAAGTTCAACCCGGGTGGTAGCAGTTTTTAAGATGGTGTTAAAAAGAGTTAAAGAAATACTTGTCTGATCTGTAAAACCGGGTTCGATATTGGGTTGTCTCACAATAGGTACAGTAATGGAGGAAAAAGATTTTTAAAGATTTGTTGTTTCTATTTTAGATTATGTAAGAAAAATTCCCAAATTTTGAATTAATAGTATAACAAAATCAAAGGTTGTTTCCCATATTTAAGTTAAACTAAAAATCATGCATGAAATGAAATAAAACATAAAGTTGTGGAACAATGTGAGGCATCAACCAAGGAATAATCTCACTTTGTGATAGAAGAAGAAAATAGACAAGAATTTTTTTAATGAAGCATAAGATATAGAAATCTAAGTAATTCACAGGTCTTGTACCTGCTGATAGCCGATACAGAGGAAAAGATGTAAACGATTAGATGACTAAAATAATCAATCACCACAGTAGAGGTTGCACTAAATTGCAGCTAAGAATTCATCATATATATATATATAAGAAATGATGTTAAATATGAAATAACAGAGGAACACATAAATCAAACTTGACGGGATCTAGAGTCTTCGATTTGCATTTGTATTAATTCTAGAAAATGAGAAATTTCTCTGCTACAATCAGCTAAGGAAAAAGCCCCCCATGGTTCAACTTTCAAAATTGTATTTATACAAATAAAATCATCAACCCTAGATGGTTGGTATTCTCCTAATATCCTAGGTATTAACGGTTACAGAATACAAAATTTGAATCGTTTTGCTCGGTTACTTTTTACTTTTCTAACAATTGGACATAAATGAGCATACATGCGTTACTTCATCATTTCTTTTAAGTTCTTCCTTCGCTCGGTCCAAAACACTCGACACACCTGTCTAGAAACTGCACAAAGATTCTAGAAGGTTCTATCATATCTTTTACTTCAAACACATACAACTTCCTCTGAATTTGGGGTAGCCTATCTTCAATCTTCCCCTTTTCAAAATTTGTCGACTGCAATTGTAGATTTGGCTTTATTAGCCACTTATCCATTTGGGTGATGTCAAGCTACTTCAATTGTGAAATATTGAGCTAGGCTTCATTCCAGATCTCCTTGATGTGCATTTGATGCCTTACAACATTGATCTATCCTAATATCCCAAGACAATCACCTCTATAATTGCCCAATGTTTTTGTATCTAGCTGATCAAACACTTCTTCACATTCTTTCTTAACTTCTCTTGCCATTTTCCCGCTTTCAACAATATTGGTCTCCCATGTTTTTAATATGATGCCTCCCCTGATCTGTTCTTCTACAATCAGCTTTGGGATTACTGGTACTTCCTCTCTAGCCGAAAATGCTACTGCCTTTTGAAAAGCAGTGTGAGTTGTTGTAGCCTCTTTTTCCTTGAAAGTAATGTTATCGAGTGAGTGGCTTATTTCCAGGAAGTAGTTTTGAACGATTTCTATTTTAGAAAGCATGTTTTGTTGTTCTGCTTGTAGTTTCTCATGCACCTCTAGTGATTGAGCTTGAAATGTTGTTATATTCACAACTTTCCCTTCAATGGTCTTCAACTCAGCCTGTAGTTGTCTCACTAATTCTTCCTGTTGAATAACTTGTACTTGACTCATTTGCATCTGCTTGTTTTCTTCATCTAAACTAGACTTTAACAATTGCATTTCCTATTTATCAACAGTTCTGGCATGTTCAACTCTTTGATTTACCTCCTCTCGAATATTATTTTTTGTGTGCCTTATTTGGTCCTGCAACTGAGCTATCATTTGATTTTTCTGTTTCAACCTTGTTTTCAGAGAGTCAACTAAGAATAAATTGGTCGTGTCCAAAGATCCCATAGAGCCTGCTACTTCTGTGCAGAAATATTCCTCTTCTAGGTTCTTCCCACCTATGAGCACTTTGTGTTTCTTCACCATTGTGCCTTATCTCAGATGCATTTCATGTTTTACTACGACCTTCCTCTTCTTACTAAAAAAGTAGTCAGAGGAAGGTATCTCTTCTCTAGAGATAGGAGTAAGGTCACTTACATATATGACTTCTAGATGGGGGGTCCCAAAAGTTGACTGTAAAGGAGTTAATGATGAAATAGGGCTGCCCAATTCTGAAGATTGAGTTTCTCCTGCTATTTTGGGGATATCAGCAGGAATATTTGATGATAAAAGATGAATATTTTGACTCAATTTTGAAGGTGTCTCGAGCCTAACTTCTATTTCCGAATTTGGGTTCTCTGTTGGTGAAGCTTCTACTTTTTGTGAAGATGCTTCAGTCTT